>JACVVK020000233.1:1000000-1027483 GCA_018292915.2 Batillaria attramentaria
TCAGATACAGAACCATCCGCGGTCTAAAACGATTTGTTGCATGCATAAGCTATCTGTTCCAGTTCGCGGACGCCTTCCAATTCTTTTCGTTATGTATTTCCCAAGGGTTTTTTTTTTTTTTTTTTTTAAGGCGGAACGGATGACAAAATAAGAAAGAAGGGGAGGGGGGGGGCGGGGGTTCTCTCCGAGTACTCCGGCTTCCTCCCCCTCTGCTTTGGGATTGTTTCAACCCACAAAATTCACAAATGAATGCAATTCTACAATTCCGACACTTGAATTGCTAAGCTGGTCCTTCGTACCACGTGATTGTGATGTATTCATGTCAAGTGTGTGAGAGAATGCGTGCGATTCACGTGAGCGTGTGTGTCGGGTTTAGCTCGTTGCGCTTTGAGCCAAATATTTAGGATAAAGCGCCGTTATTATTATTATTATTATTATTATTATTTTGCAAGGACAGATTTTTCCCTTGTGCATTATGTATAAAAAGTTTCTTCATACCTTTTTTTCATTTTTTCATTTTGACACACAGGACTACATGTAACCAAACATCAACGAAAACAGTGACAATGTACAATGACAACTGACGATACAAAGTGAGAACGCATTTGATACATACAGATGGTGTAAACGTCTGGCAGACAGGCTGAAGATAGCATTAGTATCAAACGAACGACCTACACAGGGAACTGCAGACATGACAAGCACTGGCTTGAACAACTTGAGACAGACTTATCATGGTTGAGCAAACTGTCTGAATAAGATGTCTGTCATTACATAAACCCTGCAGGCAAAGAGCAAATCGATGTGACACTCAGTGGCGAGAATGGCACGGGGCACCATTTTGCTTACGCAGAAATTACACCTTGGTACTTGTACCTTGTACAGCATGAAATTTCTTCGAAATCAAACTTTTTTTTCAAGGCGCGGTTTGAATCAGATCGGCTAGGATAAGGATGATTTCGATTTCATCTTCGACAAACAAACAAACAAACAAACAAACAACCAAACAAACAAACGTGGCAGCACAAGGAAGGTTTGCACTTAAAGGTCTGCAATCTCAGCAAAAAAGCCGCAAACATTGCGTTTCTTAAAACAGCGACTCCTTCGACGTGCATAATCCACTGTCACAGTTGCAGAGTTTTCAGCGCTTCGAGGACCCTTATGAAGCCAGAGCACGAGTTTGCTGTGACATTATTTGGCTTTTGGTCAGTGAGCGAGACACATCGCTACAGTGTCTAGCGGGTGTTGAGTGCTGCACGATCTTTCTCGCTCAGTGTCAAAACGCAAACTGAGCTGTGAAATCACGCTGCCCTTGGCTTTTACTGGGGTTTCAGGGACGCTGAAAACTCTGCAACTGTGACAGAGTTGACTGTGCTTGCACGGTCGACTCTGTAAAATTTGTTCACACTTCGGAAAGCTTTTTGTTGGGAGCTTAGATCTTTAAAGTGAGACTGACATAGTGGACCATTGATGTTTCTCTTGTTCATGGACAGCGTAATCCCAGTTTAACACATTTCGTACCGCGAACGAGTATCCCACGTTTTTGACTCTTTCGGTTTTGGCCCGGTATGCGAAAATCAGACAACATTAACAATTAACAGTTCCTTGACGGCTCTTATTGCAGTAAACACGAGTATAATCAAAGTGAAACACTCCCACTAAGCCAAATTTCAATTTGAGTTTATTATTTTGTTTTAGTGAGACCACTGTTGCCAAATCCAAACTTACTCGGTAGCAACTGAGTTAAATACAGAAAACAACAACAACAAGTAGGTGACTTCGCATGATCACATATACAGTCGAACCTGCCAAGGCGGTCACCTGTATAAGCTATGCCACTGTCTAACCTGGTCACCCCAGAGGATCCCCTGACATGCTAGCTGTTGACATGCCACCCTGGATAAACCCGGTCATCTGTTTAAGGCGGTCAGTTTGACCCGGTCCCTTGGGTGACCGCCTTACACAGGTTTGACGGTATAACAATACGCCTGCTCTTAACTAGGCTCAGCGCGCGAAACACACATGCGCACATCACAGTCGTTGCGCTCGGTGTGTCTGCTAACTACAAAACTGAACACAGCTATACTCGGTGACAAACCGATTGGAGATGCACTGCCCGCCATGTTTGCGCGCCGAGTGACGTAGTACAGCCAATCAGAATCTGTTTTGGAAACCACAGTCACAGTTGTGGCTATTTGAAATCCAGGTTGCTGTGATGACGCCACAGCGGCGGAACCCCCCCCCCCCCCCAAATTACAACTGTGCCACAACTGTGGCAGGGGTGAGCGGTGGTCTAATAGGTAGTGCGTCGGATTTAGCCGCTGCGCTCGTGAACGGCCGCCACCAATGTCATGGCGATGAAGCGTGGGTTCGAGGTTGTGATATGTGATACCCGTTTTTCCTGGCTACCCGGCTGCCCATCGGGGATTTCTCCCTGGGTTATCCGGCTTTCCTCCCCCAGAAAAATTGCCAAAAAAAAAAAAAAAAGTACTGGGTGGCGCTGCACCGCGGCGACGCGTTTCCCCCGGGGGAAGCAGCCCGAATTTCCCGAAAGCGATAATGAAGTTAAAAAAAAAAAGCACTGTGGCCCTCCGCAGTGCCCAGTTAAGAGCCGGCTTTACATTAGTATCAAGTCGGCTTTCCGTGAGTCACGGGCCGCTATAGAGCGAATATGCCATGCACTGACTGCAAACACGGAAACTGCGATATGTGTTAGGCCCGATGCACACGAGCGTCGGCGTCAGCACCATGAAGCAAGCAGCGAAGGCTGTCTCGCATCATACGCCTCGCGTGAGCGCGCGGTGTGCGCCGTTTGCATGCACACTTGGCTTCGGCGTCATTCGCCTGCACGGCCTGTTCGCTGAGCCCACACTGCACGCGCTGACCCACACTGCTTTCTGATTGGCTGAAACCAAGTCTGCAGCGCGGCGTCAGCAGCAGAAATAGGACATGTTCTATACGCGGCGTCAAAGGATTCCGCCGCCTGGCATCATTGATGCCGTTGCCTGTCGCCAGGCGCCGATGTCATGCGCACGTGGCTGCGCCTTGAAACTGTCGCCGGGAGTCAGATCCGCCGCTCGGCATCATGACGCTGACGCTCGTGTGCATCGGGCCTTAGGCACGGGAAGGCCTGTTAGGGTAGAAGCCTCTGGGGACACGTGTCAATGAACGCGGCAGCTCGATCTGCGTCTGACGTGGAGGAAATCGCTGCAGAAGCGGGGGCTGAAAACCCATGGGACAATACTGTACTGTGTTTCCTTGTTTTCCTGTGTCAGGCATTGATTTCTGGTTTTATAGTTCTTGGCGTTTAGTTCGTTTCTTTGTTTGGGGGCAACCACTCGTGTTTGACACTTATGTACTTGTAAGCAAAGTGTTTTTTGTTCATTCATTCGAAAGAAAGTCTGTTCATCTCTCTCTCTCTCTCTCTCTCTCTCTGGGGAGCAGGGATAACCGAATGGTAGAGCGTTGGATTTTCAATGCTCGGGTCGTTAGTTTGAATCCCGGCTGGAGCCAAATATTTGTGCTGGCGTTTCTCTCGTTAAAACGTTAAACTCCCACCCACCACCCACCACCCCACCTCTCTCTCTCTCTCTCTCTCTCTCTCTCTAGTGTAGCAACGATAAACTGCAAAAGGGTCATAGTACCAAAAACACCGTTGTCACATTAAGAAATTGTCATTCTATTCATCTCTTTCCAACAAAACAAAAACAGCAGATCATTTTTTTTTTCAAAACTTCATAAAAAGAAAACCTTCTAGACATTAATAAAACCCACAATAACCATATTAATCATAACAATCACAGCATGTAGCCACGGTTTTCTGTTCACAATAGGTGCCCGGATGTGGCAAACATCCGGGTTCCAGCGCTTGCGTCAAGTTATCCAATAGGAACTGGGATTGCAACAGCATTGTCGGATGTAATATGCGTGCATGCTCAATAACAACAAGAACTGGATTTTGCCGCTGCTTTTGCCGGTCCGTACAAAGACCAAAGGTCGCCTTCTGTTGAAAGCCCGGACACGAACTAGCATTGTGTGTACTAGCTGGCTAACCAGATCAGGGTATTTGAGTGCATGTTCTTGTTTGAACCTGATTATCATGCAATTCGATTGTATTTTCCAATCTGAATGCAGTGTCGTGTGTGTGTGTGTGTGTGTGTGTGTGTGTGTGTGTGTGTGTGTGTGTGTGTGATCGAACCATTTAATTTCATGTTGTAAATCACCATGCGGTGCTGCTGATGGTGTGGTGTGTGCGTGCGTCTCTGTGTGTGTGTGTGTGTGTGTGTGTGTGTTGGGGGGGGGGGGATTGCAAATACATGCCTGTATTAATAGATACAATAAAATTTGTGACCCGTTCTCACAAAAGGGACCATAAGTCGAAAATTATCAGTGTTGAGATCTACATATTACTGCAATCTACTGGTTATGCAGTTTAATTCAGAATAAGAATGAAAGCTGTACTATTAAAATTGACAGAGATATCAGCAGTTGAAGTTGGCTACTCACAAGGCGGCCATACTGACCCCCGGCACTCTTTTCGCCTGTAGCGGCGTTCGGCCTACCGCGAACGGGTCACATTTGAGTCTTTTACGGTTGATGAAAGTCAGTGGGGTACCTAACCGCTTGAGTCGCGGTCCCCACCACCTTCTCAAACCCTTCTTGATATTTCTGGCAGCGCATACACTGCTCTTTGCTAATTCAAATTTAATCTGCTGTAGAAACAGGAATTTCTAAGTGTGTACTCTTGTTCGAACGTTTGTCCTAACGAAATCACTTGCACACCCACGAGTACGCCAGATCAGAGTAGGCTGGGTGTGGGTAAGTGGGTGGGTGTTTGGGGGTTTAACGTCCTTTTCCACCACATACGGGTGATATCAAAGACGGGGCAACGATGAAAAAGCCAGCACAAATAATTATTTGGCCCCAGCCGGGATACGAACTCACGACCCGAGCTTTAGAAGTCCAACGCTCTATCATTCCGCCACCACGGCTCCCCTCAAAGTAGGTAGGCTGCATTTGTCTGACATACGAGTCATGGTACCAGCTCCCTGTCTGCTTGGTCCGGACAGAATTATTATTGTCGCTAGAGATTTACCGAACACATCAATTACGTCAACACAACGACAACGTCAGAGAAGGCATTACGTAAGGTTAGCGACTGGTAACAAATTGCTGTAATCTTTCTCTTTGTCTGTTCTCGTAGAAATCAATGGACGACCAGCTCACGGTAATACACAGTAATTTGTGGTCGCATATTTCCATCTCCCTCTCTCGCATTGCAGAAATGGATGCTGTCGGGTGGTTTGAAATTGGGCGACAGTGTGAGGAGTGCGTCGCCAGAATTACCCAATCCAGTTCAGTCCGCTTGTAAAAAAGCGCAGCAGTGCTCTGTGAAAACAGCCAATGCTTGTTGTGCTTAGAAAAATAGAGGGGGGGGGGTGAGGGGGGGGGGTGAGGGGGGGGGGTGTTTGGCACTTTCTGGCACTCTCTGTGTGGAGCCGGTATAGCCCTATTTTATCTTCTTCTTTTTTTCTATTTTATGTTTTTAATGGGGGGGGGGGGGGGGCTCGGTTGCTTGCAGACCCGCTACAAGCCACAGAAATAAGTATAAAATGTTCGTAATGTTCATATTTTATGTGTTTTCTTTTCTCCTCCTTTGGGGGAGCCGGGATAGCCGAATGGTAGAGTGTTGGACTTCCAATGCTCGAGACGTGAGTTCGAATCCCGGCTGAGACCAAATTTTTGTGCTGGCCTTTTTCTCGTTGCCCCTTCTTTGATATCACCCTTATGTGGTGGAAAAGGACGTTAAACTCCCAAACACCCACCCACCCCCTCTCCTCTTTTTTTTTTTTTTTTTTTTTCCTTTTTACTGGACTGAGAGTTCCGTCATTGGTTCGTTATGTATACAACATCATCAACATAGAATATACTTTGTTTCACGTGTTGTTTTCCAGTAAAGGACATTCGACAAAAAAAAAAGGGGGGGGGGAGCTTATTTGGGAGGGTGTTGGACTTGCAATACTCCGGTCGCATAGTGCCGTCAGCGACTTAGCACGCCACGTCGACAAAGCTTGACTAAAGTGCCCATTCCATCCTTAGCTGTAGTATAGTACCGCGCGAGTCTATAGTAGTTGTTGGCCTCCGTCAATACCCTAGAGCCACCAGGGCTCACAATAAACTCGGCCGACATTTCGCAAGTGGGTGGAAACTGGAATGCTTGACATTTCGTCTGAAGTGTTATTGTACAAAGGGAAGAGTGCGTACTTCAGTTTCCCCCGTTGTTCTTGGTGCGTGAACGAGAAAACTTTACGTCAACATGAAAATGAAGTCAGAGGGGGGGGGGGGGGGGACTTGCGCAATGCTCTCAAAGCCAGACAGCCGTGCGGCTGTATTTCCGAGAAAGCACCACGGGCAAAATGTCTGCTGGATGGGGGTGTACTGTGTGGGACAATACAATACAATACAATACAATACAATACAATACAATACAATACAATACAATACAATTGTCCTTAAACGGGTATTTGTCTTGCAACCTGCTGAGCATTCATTAAAAGGGTGGGGGTGTGTTTGAGAGTTTTACGTCCTTTTTCCACCACGTATGGGTGATATCAAAAACGGGGCAACGAGAAAAAGGCCAGTGCAAATATTTGACCCCAGCCGGGGATTGAAAGTCCAACGCTCTACCATTCGGCTATCCCGGCTCCGGACAATACAATACAATACAATACAATACAATACAATACAATACAATACAATACAATACAATACAATACAAATTTATTGTCCTTAAAAGGGTAATCATCTTGGAACCTACTGAATATTCATTAATTAAAAAAAATACTATTAACTATGTTGATAAATAAACTACATAAAACAATACTGAAAACAATGAACCTCAGACCCTAACAGAAGAAGATTTAAAAAAAAAAAAAAAAAACGCGGACAGGAAATCCAGGGACGAAACGTCCTAGAGAAAAAAAAATCCCAAATGGACATCTAGAATAGAAGCCGTGGATCAAGAAATCCTGCGTAAAAGTCCTAGAGTCAAAGGTTAAAGTCGAAAAGTCTTGTAACACACAAAAAAAACCATGATAAAAAATCCCAGATCGAAACTTCAAGAGTCAAAAAGTCCTAGATCAATAAGGCCTGCACCGGAAAAAAAAGCCCGGAGGCAACATTTCCGAAAGGAAACAGCCCTAAAGCAAAAGAAAAGCAAAAAAAAAAAAAAATGATTTAAAAAAAATAGCGAAAACACAGAGCGAAACGTCCGGGTGACATAGGTCCTTATGGCAAAATGTCCGGGTGCCATGTGTCCTTATGGCAACATGTCCGGGTGCCATAGGTCCTTATGGTAAAATGTCCGGGTGCCATAGGTCCTTATGGCAAAATGTCCGGGTGCCATAGGTCCTCATGGCAAAATGTCCGGCTGTCATAGGTCCTTATGGCAAAACGCCCGGGTGCAAAATGTCCGGGGTCGAAAAGTCCTTAACCCCCGTGACAGCAGGCCCGATCCCAGACCACAGGCCTACATTTTTTTTAAAAATCTAGTTATAGCTCTGTGTTCTATAGACCTGTGCGAGACGAGCCTTTCCTACAGTGTAAGCAATCCACTGAGCCACCGGGGCCAGCCGGATCCTTTCAAATCCAAATTCCATCAACAAGAGGCATCAAGAAATAACCTCCATAGTGCATGTTACGCTTAGACTCAAACACACTTACCACAGGCTGTACTATCCGTTAATAATTTATATGCTTCTGGGAGTGGCGACTATCGATTCCTGTGACATACTCAATTTTATCGTTGCGGGAAACTGGAAATACTTAAGTCTAGGCTGGATAAAGGGGAACTAGGACAATGGTCGTTCTCGCAAGCCTCTTTGATTAAAAAAAAGTCCCCCGAGGAAAATAGGAGAGGGTGGCCCTGCTTCGGAAAACAGATACTCTCTAGGCGTGTAGCCTAAGCAGCGTTTGGGATCTACAGTAGTCGAAGAAAGCGGGGATGGGTGGGTGACTGGGGGGGGGTGTTTAGGAGTTTAACTTCCTTTTCCACCACGTACGGGCGACATCAAGGACGGGGCAAAGAGGAAAAAAAAAAAAAAAAGGCCAGCACAAATATTTGTCCCCGGCCGGATTACGAACTCACGAGCCGAGCATTGAAAGCCCAACGCTCTACCATTCGGCTATCCCGGGTTCCCCTTCAACGAAAGATCTAGCCAAGTTTATCAAAACCAGTAAAGTGGCATAAGACTTGTATATTCTGGAAATAGTTCTTGTCTTTCTAGTGCGTTGTGCCTGAACTTGTGCACATTTTTCAGTGTTATTGTACTCTTTATGTGTTCTTATCGTCTTCTTTATACAGCTGGGGGAGCCGGGGTGGCCGAATTGTAAGCGTTGGACTTCTAATGCTCGGGTCGTGAGTTCGTATCCCGGCTGGGGCCAAATATTTGTGCTGGCTTTTTCATCGTTGCCCGGTCTTTGATATCACCCACACGTGGTGGATAAGGACGTTAAACCCCCATACACCCACCCACCCCTTGTTACTGTAAGTTAGGGGAGGTATCTGTGTGTGTGTGTGTGTGTGTGTGTGTGTGTGTGTGTGTGTGTGTGTGTGTGTGTGTCGGGTGGGTGGGTGGGGGTGGGGGTGGTGGGAGGTTGCATACTATTTTTAACGTGAACGATTTTAGCAATTTCAAGATGCCTTTGTTCACTTTCTCTGTGGAAATTTATAATGACAGGAAGGCATCGAGACACCCAACAACAAATGCTGTGGCCGCGTTCTCATCACGCCGACGATCTGTCTAGAAATGATGTTAAAAAGAAATATCGATCCTAAACGCTGGAACCGATCTCCGACCAAGACCCCATACTGAGAACGTGCGAGGTGACGTGAATTCTTGCAACGGAAATTATAGTTTGAATCGTTGTTTTGTGTCAGGAGTGGTCAGACTATTATGGCGATGGTCGAATGATGTTTGTGGTGATCATCTACAGCAAAGCCCCTTGTGTGCGTGCAGTGCTGCCATCACTCAGTCTAGGGCGTAAGCCGAGAAATCACGCGCTCTCTAGTCCTTGTCGCTGACGGGGCGTTAAGCCTTAAAATACTCACTCACTCACTCTCTAGTCCTAACGTCCAGAGCATAGATTAGGGACATTGTGCAGGTTACCTCAGGGCTCAGGTGGTAAGTCCAATTCTGCATTGGCGCAAGCGTAACTGTTCCACAGCAAAATGTGTCTTCTCAGTCGAGAGTTCAGCTCGAACAATCACGTGCTGTCTGCATACTGCAGTACAGCACAGAGTAGTGACAGCAAACAACCTCTCTCAGGTTTCAGGTTGAGTTTTTGGGCTGAACCGCGACCTGTTCTGTGAAGTCTGGTGATATCAGGAGTTTCGCCTTCTACGCGAAGGGATACATACGAGCCTATCAAGACTTGACCAAGTCTGAGGTCCCCTTTTCGGAGAGGGGGGGGGGGGGGGGGGTTCCAGTCGATGGACGAGAAATGATGGGACACGCGTGGAAACATCTGCAGGATCACGTTAGCTCGGCAACAAAATCCTCTTTTCTACCGTCGCTAAAACTGTCAGATTTTCTAAGGCAGCAGGCTTTGGTTTATGGGTGCGGCGACTGAGTGGGAATTTTTCTAGATCTACCGTGTAGCCGCGATGCTCGAGAAGTGACGTGCACTTCACCTGCGATTCACAGAGGGTTGGTACGATTTAGATCCGAAGTTTTTTTTTTCTTTTTTTTCACCGCAACATTAGTTATTTCATTCAGGTAGTTTCGCTGAATGACAGACTCTCTCTCTCTCTCTCTCTCTCTCCCCCCCCCCTCTCTCTCTCTCATATCTATAAAAGTAGTTTCTCTTTTTCCGGAGCTTCAATGTGGAATTATCTTCCTATCATGTTAGGCACAGTCGGTCAGCCTACTCGTTTAACAACAGCCGCTTCAAATATTCTGTTAGCCAAAAAATAACCGATCATTACTGGAAGAAAAGAGACCACATGTTTACTATGTATACATGTGCTAGTTCATGCATGCGGTAATTGTGTGTGTGTGTGTGTGTGTGTGTGTGTGTGTGTGTGTGTGTGTGTGTGTGTGTGTGTGTGTGTGTGTGTGTGTGTGTGAGAGAGAGAGAGACAGAGAGACAGAGAGACAGACAGACAGACAGACAGACAGACAAGTTTTTTGTGTTTTTTTTGTTGTTGTTTTGTTTGTTTGTTTGTTTTCTTGTTTTTTGTTTTGTTTTGTTTTTTTGTTTGTTTGTTTTGTTTGTTGTTGTTTTTTTTTTTGGGGGGGGGGGGTGAATGAGTTGTTTTTTGTTTTTTTTCTCATCGCCGTTTTCCTGTTCTTCCCAGGTTTTGTTGTTGTGCAAAATTGGTATTAAAATTTCTCTTTATGAATCAGGAATTGGTAGGAATTGAGTTAAATCAGTTCCTTTGCCTGCATGCATGGCAGACTTTCATTAAAAAAAAAAAGATTAAAAGTTGAATCGCGACATACACAACAAAAGTTTTGTCAGTACTCCGCACTGAAAATCCCTCCGAGAATTGTACTGCGTACACGGAAAAACCAAACACAATTAGAACCAACAATAGGTACTGGTTAATGCTACCTGCTGCTTCAAAGTGTACGATGATGAACATAATAATCACTGCCTAGCCGGGTAATATTTCCGATTATCAACATTGGGCGAATCAGAATACGAGAATTTCTGATGAAAATGATACTCATTTCTGGTAAACGTCTCAAGTAATGGGTTAATAAGTTAGCTATAATACACGTGCGTCACGGTGATATTACTAAGTTCATTAGCATACAGATGCCGCGTCGGACACAGACATGTCGGTCACACGGTATGGTTGCGAATGAAAGCAACAATAAACGTGCGTCACGGTGATATTACCAAGTTCATTAGCATACAGATGCCGTGGCGGACACAGACATGTCGGTCACACGGCATGGTTGCTGAGCTGACCCTTCGCACCACGTCATTATAGTGAGACTTAGTAGGATTTCGTACGGAGGACTTCGTTGAGCAGCGTAACCCATTTACATGTAAATTAGGCTCACACGGCAGAGGCCGCGAGCTGCTTACGCGCTGCGATTAGCTAATGGTACCCGTAACGTGCCTAATTTACATGCAAGTGGGTTACGCTGCTCAGCGAAGTTCTCCGTACGAAGCCCTACTAAGTCTCACTATTAACTCCTACAAAGCCCGTGCCAAATTCGCGAGTTCACTTGAAATCTTCACATCACTAGGAGCCACTCCAAGCCACTATTATGCAATCTGCAGCAGTCTCGGTACTTACGGGAATGGCCACGCCTTTTGTAATGGCGTATGTGGTGGAAAAGGACGTTAAACCCCGAACACCTACCCACCCACCCTTGTGTAATAGTGGCTTGAAGTGGCTGCTGTTGGTGTGCAGTGGCTGTTTCGTTTTGACCAGTCTTATCACATAGTGGGCTGGAGGGTGGTCGAGCTTGGGCTCTTAAGAGTTAAATTAATACCAAGCTAGCCACCGATCCCGATCAAAAGACTTATTAACACCGAGTCTCGGGATTTCCCGTGGCCGCGATAACTGCAAACGTGACTCGGCAAACACGCAATAACTCGCCACAAAGGCGAACACTGACCTATAGCGATCCGCAGCCCGGGAGTAGCTTTTACTGACTGGCTTATGTCGTAAATTAAAGGGTTAGTGCTACCATTTTTGTGCTCACAGATCGTTCCGAGCTGTTTCGTATCTATCATCACACCACTTAGACACCTGGACAGTGACAGCGTCTGTAATGCTGGCACTGAGCCAACAGGAACGTACTCGATGACGAGGCGACCACATTTTCTGCTCTGGAAATGTTCAGCCCACCAAATTTGAAAAAAAAAAAAATGCAATTCTAAATTCCGAAATTTAAAATTTAATAGCTGAGCTGACCCTTCGCACCACGTGATTGTAATGTGTTTATGTCCAGTGTGTGAGAGAATGCGTGTGATTCACGTGAGCGTGCGTGCTGGGTTCAGTTCGCGGCGCTTTGAGCCGATTCATGAAATTGGGTGAAGCGCCTATACAATAATTATTATTATTATTATTATTTTGGGTACCAGTAATAATAATAATAATAATGAGGATTTGTCTGGCGTCCAACCTCCTGCTGGAGCTCTGGGTGCCTCACAATAGCTAGTATAGTGGCAATACATACACATGAGATACAAATGAAAAATACATTACACATTACATACACATGTATGAAATAGACGTCACATACACGTTACATACACACAGCTATGATACATCTTAACATGACATCGTAAAAATGTCGTAATGTAACGACAGTCGTAAAATTTGAATGTTCGACCGCTCGCGAAATGTGTAACCAACATTGTTTCGCACCAAGAGCTGTACTAATCATCAAGATAGAGTATTTCGAGCGTACAGACGAACTGTTCCAAAACATAAATTAGCTTAGCAAAGACGGAGTTAGCCTGTTTAATAACAGTTTTCGCGGGGTAAAAATAGTTGACCTAGTTAATGTCTGGCCGGTACGTCGGAAGATTGTTTCAAAACTAGGTTTTCAGTTCATGTTTCAGCCCGAACAATCTCCTCAAACCCACCCTGCGCATCAGACAGCACTTGATTTTTCGGGCTAAATTCTAGACTGTTTTGTTGATTACAGCAAAATACAGATTGTTTCAGCAAGATCATATTTCCGCAATGTTATGCACCTAAATTGTCAAAATTCTCATTTGCTTTCTGAATAATCAAATTTTGTGACAGGATTATCTGGCAATTCGTCATAGATGTTTGTACTTAAAACAAATGACCAATCTTGTACTTTGTCATTGAAATTTGCACCGTTTTTGACAGTAGTTTTCGACTATTAAAATGACAATTACAATTTTCCCCTTTAATTGTCATTTAACGTTGTCACCTCTTTATACCAGTAGTGTGACACTCTAAAAATACTAATCTTATATTTTGTCATTGAAGTTTTCACCTTTAAAATTTTTTTCGCACCTTTGTATATTGTGCTTCTTTGCGACAGTAGTTCGACATTTAACAAAAACACCAATTTCGTGTTTTGTCAGTGAAAATTCGCACCTTTTCTCAGCCAGGGGCAGAAAACTATGAAATGTCAAACTGTTAATGGGAGATAACTTGTGATGGCGTGAAACCAATTTCCTGAGACAGGATTCCCAGTCTTCCGTTTACTGATGAGATTTGCAGCTAAAATACTTTTGCGGGGGCGGCTGGAAAAGGGTTTTGTTGGCATCCCCCAGGTGGCTGTCATTTTCCTTCATTGATCCGTGTTGCGTTGTAGAATGGGAGCGGCGGTCTAGGGTAAGGATCAGCTTTTGCCGAATAAATTGCACCCAAATCACTGATGACGAAATTTTTTTCAGAAAAGCGTTTGTTTTTTTTTTGTTGTTTTTTTTTTTTTTTTTTTGGGGGGGGGGGTTCTTTTCAGTATCTCCCCTCCTCCCCCCCCCCCCCATTCTGTCTTTCCCGCTCCAAACTCAAAACGTCGGGGGGGGGGGGGGGGTAGGATAATCCATTGTCGATCAAAATTTGTCTCGACAGAATCAAGAAATCAAAGCAAACTAACGGTCGGTAGGCCTACAAGGGCCGTCACTTGTTTGTGACGCTGAGTTATTTCCCTTGGGCCCTATATCTGTCTCGGACGCACAGCTGGGGCAGCATTTTACCAAAGGCTACAGCGAATAGATAATCAGACACAACACACACACGCACGCACGCACGCACACGCACACACACACACACACACACACACACACACGCACGCACGCACGCACGCACGCACGCACACACACACACACACACACACACACACACACACACACACACACACCTCTGGCCCCTTTAAACAAGTTTTGAATAATGGTGCTGGTCTAACTTTCTTAATTTTAAACGTGAAATCGGAAACAGATCACCGTCTTTGGGTGGCCATACCTTAACCACACTTATTGCCACGCCTTTGCTGTTGTCAACTTTCGTCCAGCTCCAAGTACGTGTTATTATTTATAATTTTTTTTCTTACTCGATAAAGACATTTTTAACGTTGTTTTGACAAATCTCCTTTTTAACAAGCATACACAATACAATACAGTACACTACACATCACAATACAGTATGATGATAATGAGTATTGTATAGGCGCTTTACCCAATTTCATGAATCAGCTCAAAGCGCCGCGAACTGAACCCAACACGCACGCTCACGTGAATCACACGCATTCTCTCACACACTGGACATACACATAGTACAATCACGTGGTGCGAAGGGCCAGCTCAGCTATTTAAATTTCGGAATTTAGAATTGCATTTTATTTTTCAAATTTTGTGGGCTGAACATTTCCAAAGCAGAGGGGGAGGAAGCCGGAGTACCCGGAGAGAACTTTAGGGTGGGTGGGTGTTTAGGAGTTTAACGTCCTTTTCCACCACATACGGGTGATATCAAAGACGGGGCAACGATGATGGCACTCTCCCATCATACCTTTCAGCTTCACTTGTCACCTATATATATATGTAAAAAGGAAAGAAAGAAAACAACAACAACAAAAACAAACGTGTTCAATACATCCCTAAGTAGGTCATGAAGATATAAGTAAATAAATAAAGGTACAAACACATACACAATAACAGGGAACGCGGTAACCATCCAAAGCTGGGCAAAGGGAAGGAGACACATACATATACATCGGGCAACAGAGAGTAGAGGCAAATAAGAAAGTGGGAGAGATAGACCGAGTAGAGGAGTGAGAGAAAGGAAATCTTTTTATTGAATAGTGGTGCATACTGCGTCCATTCATCCACTGGCTTCAGGCTAGAAAACCTGGAGTATTTCTCGTCTATAAGTGCGTGTTATTATTAACCTGTCTCTTCTGTTTGTAAGCTATGTGGTGGAAAAGGACGTTAAACCTCCAAACACCCAGCCACCCACCCTGTTTGTAAGTCTAGTTCCTACTTAGCACCGCCGTGGGTTCCCATCAAGCAGAGTCATAACAAGCATATTTTATGATCGGAGTTGCTGCATTTGGGGTATTATTGCTTCCGTTGTCATATTAGTCTCGTTCCTATCTAGCACCGGGATAGCCGAATTCTAGAGCGTTGGACTTTCAATGCTCGGGCCGTGAGTTCGAATCCCGAATCACTTTTTCTCGGTACCCCGTCTTTTGATATTACCCCTACGTGGTGGAAAAGAACGGTAATCTCCCAAACACACACCCCGCTCTTTCTATCTAGCACAGTTGTTCGTGCATCTAAAGCCTGCTCTTAAATGGGCACAGCGCGCGAAACACACGTGCACACCACAGTCGTTGCGCTCGGTGTGTCTACTAACTACAAAACTGAACCGCCATGTTTGCGCGCCAAGTGACGTAGTACAGCCAATCAGAATCTGTTGTGGAAACCACAGTCACAGTTGTGGCTATTTGAAATCCAGGTTGCTGTGATGACGCCACAGCGGCGGGAACCCCCAAAATCACAATTATGTCACAACTGTGGACAGCACTGTTGCGCTCCGCAGTGCCCAGTTAAGAGCCGGCTTAAAATATATGGGTTCCCAGCATTCCTAGAAAGGGACATTCTGACTCTGGCGTATGTGCAAAGGTCGGATTTGAGATTCTTCTATTTTCGGGTCCACGAACAACTAATTCAACTTCTGTCAAAGTTTGAAGACTGGACGTCGCATATGTCACAAAATAACGTAATTATAATACAACCAGGCTGTACCGGATCGGGTATAATCATTTTCTTTGTATTTTTGTTCACCGTTTTAGCACCGGTGTTCATATATCTACATGGGTTCCCCTCAAACAGACAAAACAATTACTGGTTCTGACGTCTGCTATGACGAGATCTGCTGCATCTCGGGTATTTTTACTTTCGTTGTATAATTATTGTTCCAGTCCCATTTTAGCATCGTTATTCATATACCAAGCAGACCCCAAAATGACTGGTGAACACATCTTCCATCCATTGCTCATATATCTATATGGGTTCCCTTCAAACAGACAAAACAATTACTGCTCTATGATGAAATCTGCTACATCTCAGGTATTTTTACTTTCGTTGTTTTATCATTGTTCCAGTCCCTGTTTAGCATCATTATTCATATATCAAAAAGACCCCCCCCCCCCCAAATGACTGCTGCACACATCTGCTGTCGGTGCTATGATGAGAGCTGGTGCATGTCGGGTATTTTTACTGTCTTTGTATTATTGTTCCAGTCCCGCTTTTAGCACCATTGTGCTAAAAATTGTCGGTGGCTCTGCTTCAAAAAAATCAGAAAGGAAGAAACAAATGCCTGGCGCGGATTCTCCTGGGAGTTCAATAGAAATTCAAAAGCCCCTTTCAAAGTATGGCAGACACCAATTTGCAAGCCCTGGGTAGTACAGAGATCAGGTTACAATTCCCACTGCGTCATGTTGTCAAAGCTGGGTATCCACAACCATGCATGGGCAAGGGAAATCAATGTCAGGTTAGTGGCTGGTGTTTTTTTTTTTTTTTTAATTATTATTATATTATTGCTCTGTGTGTGTGTGTGTGTGTGTGTGTGTGTGTGTGTGTGTGTGTGTGTGTGTGTGTGTGTGTGTGTGGCTCCCTCTCTCTCTCTCTCTCTCTCTCTCTGTGCGTGCGTGCGTGTGTGTGTGTGTGTGTGTGTGTGTGTGTGTGTGTGTGTGTGTGTGTGTGTGTGTGTGTGTGTGTGTGTGTGTGTGTGTGTGTGTGTGTGTGTGTGTGTGTGTCTCTATCTGTGTGTGTGTGTGTGTGTGTGTGTGTGTGTGTGTGTGTGTCTGTCTGTCTGTCTGTCTGTCTGTCTCTGTCTGTCTGTCTGTCTCTCTCTCTCTCTCTCTCTCTCTCTCTCTCTCTCTCTCTCTGTGGGAGGTATTCAGTCTTGGAGAAATAAGTATCGTGTTGTCACGCTGCGGGACGTGGAATCGGATACAGACGACCTATCACGTGTCTTCTCCATACTGATATCTATTGTAAACAATATTTATTTCATAGTTCAGGAGGACGAACATTCTAGTGTAACATGCAGGCAGTTGTGCCCCCTTTTAAAAAAAAATGCTTCAGCTTCCTGGCCTGATTGGCTCGTTCTTATCCAATCGAATCCGCGCAGGCCAAAACGGATACCCTAGTTTTTTCCCCCTCTAGTGCAGGCGGAACATAAAATTCGCTGTAGGAAAGTTAAGAAAAAAGCTGTCAAAAGACATCGAGAATATGCCATCCTAAGAATCATTAAGACCCCTGCCGCGTTTAATTAACTTTCCATGTCATTTTATTCTTTTTCTTTTTTTAAAGACTGCTTCAGGAGGTTCGTGATCACCGCATGAACATGTTACGGAGGCAGGGAATAACTGTTAAAGAAGCTATATAGTTATAACTTTGGACGTGACGGTTCTTAACTTCTTAACTCTTCCGGACGAACGGCCACATATGCGGCCCTACAGATAGCGCACATCGGTTTGGGACGAACAGCTGCATATGTGGATTCTGATTTTTGTTTTGTTTTGTTTGTTTGTTTGTACATCTTAACTAACAACAAAGATATTTCCTGTGCTTTGGAAATGTTCGGCCCACCAAATTTGAAAAATACTAGAAATGCAATTTTGAATTCCGAAATTTAAATAGCTGAGCTGACTCTTCGCACCATGTGATTATAATGTGTTTATGTTTATGTGTGTGAGAGAATGCGTGTGATTCACGTGAGCGTGCGTGTTGGGTTGAGCCGATTCATGAAATCGGGTAAAGTGCCTATACAATACTTATTATTATTATTATTATTAAGTTTGGAATTTGAAATTTCAGCAATGGCTGCATAAATATGTTAGTCAACTACCCTGGAAATTTCAAGTCTGTATCTAATTTTGTTTGTTGCTGTTGTTTTTGTTGTTGTTGTTGTGAAAATCATAGATCGGCCCATCTACAGGGAATGGCTGAGGAAAAGTCGGCCCTTTCTGAATGAGTTAACAACCGTGAAATTTGCAGTGAATTTTAGAGGCAGGGAAAAATCTGCTCTGTTTTGATTTCGTTTCGTTCGAAATCCTGATCATTATCCGCTGGGGCGTTCGGTGGTTTAGTGGTTAAGACACCTCGTCACGAAAGCAAGAGGTCATGCAGGTTCGAGTCCCACTCCAGGTAAAGAAGTTTTTCTTCTCGTTTGTGGCACCGTGAATTCGGGCGGATCGTTGGGGGTTCTCTCCGGGTACTCCGGCTTCCTTCCCCCGTCCCCTTACCTCTACTTTGGAAATGTTCAGCCCGGCTACAATAATTTGAAAATATATGCAATTCTAAATTCCGACACTTAAATAGCTGAGTTGACCACGTGATTGTAATGTGATCATGTCCAATGTGTGAGAGAATGCGTGTGATTCGCGTGAGCGTGGGTGCTGGGTTCAGTTCGCTGCGCTTTGAGCCAGATTAAGAAATTGGGTGAAGCGCCTTTACAATACTCAGTCATTATTATGATTATTATTATTATTATTATCATTAATACAGTTACATTACTTTTCTCTCCGGTTAGGGTCAACATCTTTAAATTTCAGTCGCTGCTCGCGCGCTGCAGTGTCACTGGCAAAAGATCAAGGAAACTGGCCTAAGTCCGTTTTAAAATGTACCATGCTTTGTCCTCTCCTTTCATGTCTCCTTATAACTGTTAATAAGGCGTCCTTCCCTTGACATACTGCTGCATCCCGCAACACTGCAGGAACTGATTCCTGTGTACCAGCCAGCGCGCAACTTGCGGTCTGCAAGTTCTCTCCGTCTGCGGCTCCCTTCGACTGACGACACCAGTATGAAGAAGCATGGTGCACGGTCCTTCAAAAATGCAGCGCCAAATTTGTGGAACTATCTCCCTGAGACAGTGAAGGAGGCAGTCAGCATTACCGCCTTCCGGAAGCGCCTGAAGACTTATCTCTTCAGTGCCTCACGCCAGTAATCATCTGCAGCTTCTTTTTTTTTTTTCTTCTCTCACTGTCCTCAAAACCTCTCCCTAATCCCCGTGAACACTCAGGGTGGAGCCGTGCGCTATATCATCATCATCATCATCATCATCGTCTTCGTCATCGTCATTATCATCATCACCTGTGTGTGATATTGTCTTTGGCTGAATTACAGACTCGATTGCTCTGGTCGTGGGCGTCAGACAAAAAAAAGTAGAGCAATTGTCTGTTGTCTGCTGGCGTCTGAAAAGTTATCGGGAAACAAGTCACGAAAACGTGTCTTTATCAAAGAAGAGCATTGAGTGAAATTCAACGCCTCTGGGGTGACCTTTTCATTTCTCCGTCCAGATCACGTGACGCAAACAGAAACGAAGGAAGGAAGGGACGGACGGACGAACTTTATTTTCCAAAAGATAACTAGAAGCCACTTCAAGCCACTATTATGCAATCTGTAGTAGTCTCGGGCCTAGTGGGGTAGGCCCACGCCTTGCGTAATAGTGGCTCTAAATGGCTCCTGCTGGTGCGCAGTGGCTCGTTCTTTTTAACATGTTGGAGAGGGTGGGAGGGCGTGGGCTCTTAAGAGTTAAATTTGGCGTAGTGGGACTGTTGCACTTTGATTATACTGGTGTATGATGCAGTCAAGGAACTAATTAATCTCTGATTTTAGCACACAGGGCCAAAACCGAAAAAGAGTCACACACGTGGAATACTCGTGCGCGGTACTGGCGAAATGTGCTAAACGAATCTACTTTGGATTCTGCGAAGATGCGTTTTAGCAGTAGCCTGCAGCTTTGTATGTACCACGCTTTTAGCCTGCAGATATTTCCTAACTGTAGTTTATGGCAGAGCGTGGGAGAGGAATGAAGTGGGAAAGCAGCGATGCCGAAGCAAATATAAGGGAAGCCACTCAGCTATTCGCTGAGGGCAAAGATCGTTAAAAACGGTTGAGAGAGGTCGTTGATCGGCTGGCGAAGGCTGGGAGATATAAAAGAGAGTGGTTCCGGTCATAAAGTGAATCATTTGCCACTCTTAACATGGTCTCATCCTCTTTAGACATAGGTCGTGTGAGTAAGCAAGCAAGTAGGCGTACACACACGCACGCACGCATGTACGCACACACACACACACACACACACACACACACACACACACACACACACACACACACACACACACACACACACACACACACACATACATACGCACACAAGCATGCACACGCGCACGCACGCACACACACACACACACACACACACACACACACACACACACACACGCACGCACGCACGCACGCACGCACGCACGCACGCACGCACGCACGCACACACATCCCACCTACAGAGAGAGAGAGAGAGAGACACACACACACACACACACACACACACACACACACACACACACACACACATATCCCACCTACAGAGAGAGAGAGAGAGAGAGAGAGAGACACACACACACACACACACACACACACACACACACACACACACACACACACACACACACACACACACACACACACACACACACACACACACACACACACACACGAGATCTACTATCGATGAAAACGAAAACATCCAAAAACAGCACAAACTACACAAAAACTTACCTTGTAGGCGTCAGTTTGTTGCTCATCTGTCAGAATTATGTTGGACAGGAAAGTGTTCACAAGATACACTATGAATAATGATGGCGTGGCGGACTGCAGGAGAGGCCGATTTTGTTTTTGCTTTTTGTTGTTGTTGTTGTTGTTGTTTTTGCTGGATGAAAGCTATTTTGGATCCTCAATGAAATGTGGTCTGCTCTCTGGTTGGCTAAAACCGGTAGCTCTAGAAATGTCTGTACCACCCGCTTCCCACATCCGAATCAGCAGATAATACATACTCTCCGTAGGAAATGAGCACGGTAGGTGACGCGAGAAGCACACGAGACTGATTGAATAGTTAATTCATCCGCTTACAGAATCACTTCTCATCATTCTATTAACGTGTCACGACGAGTATGATGATATGAATTACATGCGCGTAGTCAGCTTACGGTGAAAATTCATCTTGTCAGGCAGAACTAATGACGTTCCTATGGTAACGGTTATACTCTCCAAGCACTGGGCTGTGTTCAGCCGACAGTATTTTCCTGCGATACAGAGTCTGTGTCGCCATCCAATGGGAAGATTTGTGTTTTATAGAATCAAAATCAGAATTCAGTCGTCATGAGAACACAGGGTTTCATATTGCACGCTCGAGGAACTGAACAAGGGTGGGTGTTTGGGAGTTTAACGTCTTAAAGATGATAATTATGATGTGATACATGACATGGTATCTAAGACGGAACAACGAGGAAAAACCCATCACAGACATTTGGCTCTCCATCAGCCGGGATTCGAACTCACGCCCCCGCGGGCATTGCAAGTCCGACACACTAACCAGCTCGACTGTTTCGACTCCCTTCAGTACACGGGGGTCAAACAAAATGGATAGGGGTTTTTCAGGTGCTTTACCGCTTCAAATTATTGCCCCGTCAGTCAGCAGGAACCCACGCCATTGGGGAGCCGGGATAGGGGAATGGTAGAGCGTTGAACTCTCAATGCTCGGGTGGCAAGTTCGATTCCTTGTTGGGGCCGGATATTTGTGGTGGCGTTTTTTTTCCCCCTCGTTGTCCCGTTTTTGATATCACCCTTGCGTGGTGGAAAAGGACGTTAAACTCCCAAACATCCCCTCCTCGCCCCCCCCCCCCCCCCCCCCCACTTTTTCATTCTATAGCCCCGCGTTTTGTTTTGTTTTTTTGGTTGTTTTTTTTTGGGGGGGGGTGGGGGTGGGGGTTGCTTTTTTTCCAAATTCAAAACGCCACAGCACCCGAAAACGCATTTTTGTTATTGTTGTTGTTTTGTTTGTTTGTTTGGTTGGTTGTTGTTGTTCGTTGTTGTTTTTTGTTTGTTTGTTTGTTTGTTTTTCTTTCTTTTTTTTTTCTTTTCTTTTTTTTTTGGGGGGGGGGGGGGTGTTCAGTTTTTTTTTTCAAAATCAAAACGCCATAGTACGTGAAAAACGCTTTGGATTTTCAGCTGTCGGTTAGAACTATTGAAACGGTCCGCTTACCAACCAGAAACCGACTTGTACTAATACGTTCCTACAATATTAAGACGTGCATAATTATGTTCATGTTTTGTAATAACGGCTTCAGATGAGAGCAAGCGTTGTCGTAACTTTTGAAGCGGTATAGTAACGGGAAAAGGTTCTCCATTTTGATTATCCGCCGTGCAGTGTGTTAGGGAAACATATTTATGTGCGACTGAGGGTAGGAAGGCAATATTAACGTTTATCAAGCGCCCGTGCAAACAACGTCATACTATACATATGCTTTCTTTTCTTTTTTCTTTTTCTCTCTCTCTTTTTTTTTTTTTTTGAGGGGTTGCGGGGGGGGGGGGGAATCGCAGTTGGATTTTTTTTTAACAATACCTCTAAGGAGACTGCTGAGACAAAAAACAAACAAACAAACAAACAAACAAACAAAAAACAAAAAAAACAACAACAAAATCCCACAGGCAGAGGAAGTGGTGTAACTCTTGTTGGCAATTCTTGCGCTCAAGCTCATCGACCTAGACAGTTGCTTCCCTTCAACCTCACTCGCGAACCTCACACAACCTGCCAACAACCGGGGGCATTGCAAGGGAGGAAACCTTCTTATTTGGAGCGGTTTGCGGAAACTGATCAATAATAGCTACCCTCCCTTGCACCGTACGCAAAACTTACTCTGCCAGGTGTCATCTTCCTTGGTGATCACACAAAGGTGCGTGTGTCTACAACAGCACAGGCGCATGCAACGTCATGCTGCCTGTTTCGTGAGTCCTGCTTGCCAGTCATACACTGAAGAAGACCTACTCATGGCGCTGCATGTGCATTATGATGTGTACAGCTGTTCAGTGTACAAGCTTGGGCATCGCGTTATCACATAGACGGTGTAGGCAGTACCTGACGGATAGTGAGTTTAGGACACCCTGAAATTCTCGGCTTTTAGAAAAATAATTTATAATAATAATAATAATACCATGGGCATTTAAGGGACGGAGCCGGGATAGCCGAATGGTAGAGCGTTGGACTCCCAATGCTCGGGTCGTGAGTTCGAATCCCGGCTGGGGCCACATAATTATTTGTCCTGGCCTTTTTCTCGCTGCCCCGTCGTTGATATCACCCTTGCGTGGTGGAAAAGGACGTTAAACTCCCAAACACTCACCCACCCCTTCTTCACGCGCCTTACAATCAACATACACTCACTCACCCATTGTGTGTGTGTGTGTGTGTGTGTGTGTGTGTGTGTGTGTGCGTGAGCGTCAGTGTGGAGACAGTCTGCAAAACTCGAACAACTTCACAAAAGGCAGCTGACAGGTCAGACGCAATCTGTTGCCATCCCCGACTACTTTCATAAACAGCATCCGGTCCTCCATAAAAGCATCACTTTGACATGTAGATATGTAGATATGTAGATGTAACAGATAACCAGTTAAATCCTGTGTACATCTCTCTCTCTCTCTCTCTCTCTTTCCAAATTCATAAACTTCAAACAAATTCTACACGATACGCTTATCTGACGATATATATAGAAATGTGTTACATACATGTTTTGCAATATTAGAGACGACTGTAAATTTCTTACTTGGCATACAGCCAGTATCATCAGCACATGCCACGTATGTTTTGATTTGTTTTATCGTGTGTATTTTTCTCTCCTGTATTTCCCCTAGATAGTTTATACTTTTTTTCTTTTTTTTTAACTTTTTTATTGTTTGTTTGTTTGTTTTGATTTTTTTCTCAATACCCTTTAATGTAGAATAGCAGGACAGCATGTAAGATAGGCAGTAATGCCTAAATGCTCTATCCTGAATAAAAAACGTTTCATCATCATCATCTCTCTCTTATGGAGCAAGTCAACTTGTAAGGTTTTGAAAGTGGAAGAAAGAGAACCCTCAGTCTAACTTATCCTGAATAAAACGTTCCATTGGATCATCATCATCGTCATTATCATAGTCATCACCGTCATCATCATCACACACACACGCACGCACGCACACACACACACACACACACACACACACACACACACACACACACACACACACACACACACACACACACACACACACACACACACACACATGTAGTATTAACACGCATCTATACAGAACATTAATCATGTTAACAGAAATAACTGTAGGTATTGTTCTTACATGTAATCATTATTTATGTAGGTGAAAATGAAAGTAGGTATTAGAGAGAGAGAGAGAGAGGGAGGGAGAGAGGGAGAGAGAGAGAGAGAGAGAGAGAGAGAATATTCTTATATTCTTAGGATTTTAACAATCGTTTAACAATCGTTGGGAAAGCTATTAGTTTTCATTTTGTGACAGTCACCACCTGTGTTACTTAATTTACAATCGTATGTTAAGCCGTAAATGTTGTACTTTGTGGCAGTCGCCATGTTTACGTGACAATGTAATTTCGTTAGTGACGATCCACCAGACTTTTTAAACCGAACTTGTGTTTTTAACGTCAGCAAATTAAAAAAAAAAGTGTTTGACTGAATTCAACTACCGTTTTCACTCCCTCCCTATCCGAATCCCCCTCCCCCCCTATTCTGCATGATGCCCCCCTCCCTTCCCCCTCCGCCCCTCTTTCCTGCACGCAGTTGTTGCACGCAGGACGTATTCCCTGGCTCCATATACTTCGGGGCACTTCCCGCTTAATGCTGGATACATTCCCTCTAGTCTAAACTAGACATACTCCAGCCTCACACGCTAGGTTTACTCCCTCATCTGAAAACACTCCACAAATCGTTAATAATCATGCACGTGGTTTAGACGAGAAGGAGTGCATCCAGCGTTAACGCAGGGGAGTGCCCCGGAGTATATTTAACTGGGGGAGCATGCCTCGCCTGTTGCACCGGCAACCCGGATCCCTTATTGACGTGAAGGTGGGTTAACGGTAGAGGATTTGTAGCAGCAAAGTACGTAATTTGTTTTTGCTTGGGCGAGTTTGGATGGGGGATGCGTGTAGGGCGACCTGTGTTGGGTAACAGCTTGGAAGAAAGACAGCCATGTTTGGCTAAGGGTTTATTAACTGAGAGTTACGAAGAACGCTCGCTGCGTGTGACATGCAAGGTAAGACATCAGCATCAAAGGGGTGAGCGATGGTCTAATAGGTAGCGCGTCGGATTTAGCCGCTGCGCTGCTGAACGGCCGTCAGCAATGTCACGGCGATGAAGCGTCGGTTCGAGTCCAGGTCGAGCTTGTGATATGTGATACCGGTTTTTCCTGGCTGCCGGGCTGCTCATCGGGGGTTTCTCTCCGGGTTATCCGGCTTTCCTCCCCCAGCAAAATTGTAAAAAAAAATATAGGATAGGTATTGGGTGGCGCTGCACAGCGGCGACGCGCTTCCCCCGGGGAAGGCAGCCCGAATTTCCCGAAAGGGATAAAGGGATAATAAAGTAGTAAAAGAGAGAGAGAGAGAGAGAGAGAAGGGATTTCCTTGAAATCGGAAATGGTAAAGTTTCTGAGATGCACGTTGTGTGAGGTTAAATTCGCTCCTCTTCTCAGTCCCGATTTGCCATTCCCAGCTACGGCGACAACACAAACAAGAAGCGCTCTGGAGCGAGATCTTTCCGCAATGCTGCTCCCACCGTGTGGAACTCCTTGCCCGAGTCACTCCAGAAAGCTCCTACCTCACTCTGTATTGCACAGCGCTGCCACATGTCATGACACAGCAGGTCCATGTCATTTTGTTGAAAGAAAGAAAGACCCAAAAAAGTTTTGTTTTGCAGTTACAGTCCCTCTTCAGTGAAAATGCACAGTTGATGAGTTGTTTTATTTGTACGCCCATACTTGCAAACGACATTTTTTAAAAAAAATACAAATTGTTATACATCGCCAAAAGCGAGAAAAATCCTAGTTAGAGACCGAACCTTCCTAATGCAAGGCCTTATCGCAGCATGCCTCGAACACTTTTTTGTTTTTTTGTTTTTGTTGTTGTTTTTTTGTGTTTTAAAAAAGAGATAAACGACAGAGACAAGAGACCCCCCCCCCAAAAAAAACAAAACAAAAAACAAACAAAAAAAAACACCCAAACCCACAACAACAAAAAAGAAAAAAAAAAGCAAGGAAAAGAAAGAAATAAAGAAAATTGTAAAAAGGCGGGGGTGGTGGAGGGTTAAAAAAAAAAGTCGAAGTTTGAAAAAAAAAAAAAAAAAAAAAGATCCTACCATTCAGTCAATCAGAACAGCTTTAAAAACTCGTCAACAAGTCCGACTAACAGTGCCAAATACATGTCTCTGTCTCTCTGTCTCTGTCTCTGCCTCTCTCTGACTCTTTAAGCGCAACGAGCATAAACTGTGTCATGGAGTACTACTGCGCAATATAACTGGACATTTTGATTTGATTTGAAATTCATACCATTGCACGAGGTCTCAGAATACCTATATAATCCGTATTAGCATCAGGGATCATAGTCACCCGTATAAATGCTTCGATATATCATGTGTATTTATAGAATTACCATGCACAGAACATGTAGGAACATGCACTCACTTGACATGAGTATCATCGAATGTCTTCTTTCCGCTGAGGCCTCACAAGAGTCATGCAATTCTACTTAAGCCAGAGAGCCACTTCAATCCACTCACGTCACCTCTGCTTGCCATGTGCTCAGAAAGTCCCAGCTTCACTGGCAGTTTGCTTCCTGCCGCACCTTGCCCTATAAATACAAAATCACAAACATTTCCTGACAACAAACATCATTACAAACTTGCACACTCGCAAAACGCGGTCCTTCAAATAAACACTGCACTTGACCTCACGGCTGAGGGAGATTTTCCGGCTTCGTCCCTGACATGTGCTAGAAAAAGAAATCACTAATCTGGAACGGAAAGTTCGAAACGTGAAGAGTCGACCTTTGCTGAGTCAAAGGAAATACAAATTGTAGTTAAAACTGCAGTTAACAACTCTTATGTAGTTGAATGTGCCCCCCCACCGGCCATCCTATTCCTTTTCAGCGAAGAAGGTTGTAAATAGTAAGGGAATATTGGAGTGGTATAGACACTGCAGTGTCTAGGTTGGCCGTGCAAACAGCAGGTCTCTGTACGGAGAAGCTGTCTGATCAAGGACCCTTCATAAACTTTGGACAAACCTATGAAAAAGATCCGTTGAAGGCACACAAGACGCACTCATCAGAAAGCAATCATCGGCGTCGTTATCGTCGTCATCGACGTCGTCGTCATCATCATTGTCGTCGATAATGATGATGATTATAATAATGTGTGTGTGTGTGTGTGTGTGTGTGTGTGTGTGTGTGTGTGTGTGTGTGGTGTGTGTGTGTGTGTGTGCTCTCTCTCTCTCTCTCTCTCTCTCTCTCAGTCTGTCTGTCTGTCTGTCTGTCTGTCTGTCTCTCTCTCTCTCTCTCTCTCTCTCTCTCTCTCTCTCTCTCAAATAGTTCTTGATCCAACATTTCCTTTCATGTCAGTTTAGAAAATAAGTACTCTT
>JACVVK020000234.1:0-202500 GCA_018292915.2 Batillaria attramentaria
GGAAAAGCCCTTGTATGTGCTCCACCCTGTCTCTCAGCAATCTTCCCAGTGTTGCTTTTGACTTTGAGACTGTTGTAGTCGCACGAGCCCTGTCATGACATTCTAGGGTCAAACATCGGCCACTGTCCTTTACTACTCTGCGCTGCAGGCGGTCAGTGGTATAATGACAGAGGGTGTGTATGTGTGTTTAGGATTTAACGTCTTTTTCCACCGCTTATGGGTGATCTCAAAGATGGGGCAATGAGGAAAAGGCCAGCACAAATATCTGGCCCCAGCCGGGAATTCAGCTCCTGACCCGAGCATTGAAAGTCCAACGCTCTGCCATTCAGCTATCCTGGCTCTGCTCGGTGACAGGCTTTGCTCATGTGACATGCATTTCAGACTGGAAGGCCAAACATGGAACTTCCTTTGTAAAAATGCAAGGAATTCAGTCTATGGTGACCAGCATAGCCAGGTGTATAAACCACGTTTGCGACACATACTTTACATTGTTTGAGATAAAGTTTTCCTCTTGTTGCGCTGCATGTTCTGAAGTGATGTCAATCATTTTCTCTCTCTCTGTAGAATCCTGGCTATGCCGGACGTCAGGAGCTGCCTGAGAATCTGAAGATCAACTTCCGTACAGTGGCCATGATGGTGCCAGACAGACAGATCATCATCCGCGTGAAGCTGGCCGCTGTTGGTTTCATTGACAACATCATCCTGGCCCGCAAGTTCTATACACTCTACAAGCTGTGTGAAGAACAGTTGACAAAACAGGTGGGCTGCTAAGTCATTTATCAGGCATGTGTTTTCCCGCTCTCCCCCAAAAGAGGAAGACGGTACTTTTTAAGAACAATAAGATGAAATGGCGGAGATGTCATCCTACTCAAAACCAGCAAGCGGATAAACTGCTTGTCCCACTTTTTTTTTTCCTCAGCAGTGAGGCGGAATGGTGGAAAAACAAATAAACTGGGAATTGGCATGGGGGTGATGAATTCTGCTGAAGGGCTTAAAAAACTTGCCTGATTTATGCACACGGATTGTGCTGAGTGGTATTTGCCTGTCTGCATGATTTAAGTTGATAACCTGCATGTTAGCAAGTATTTTGTGATTTCTAATTTCATAGTAGCCAGTATTCGAAGGTTGATCTGGCACTCAGAGAGACCTCCGTACCCCTACCATGGCACATGGGCCTTTTTGCCAAAGTTTGGTAGATTTGTTAGAGCACTTGCGTGGCTTGTGCTAACAGCTTCTCTCCCTTTGACAGGTTCACTACGACTTTGGCCTGAGGAACATCCTCTCAGTTCTGCGCACGCTCGGCACAGTGAAACGTCAGAACCCCAACGACACCGAGCAGACGATCGTGATGCGAGTGCTGCGTGACATGAACCTATCGAAGCTGGTCGACCAGGATGAGCCTCTCTTCCTGTCCCTGATCAACGACTTGTTCCCCGGCATCACGCTGGACAAGGCTGGCTACCCAGAGCTGGAGGGCGCCATTCAGAAGAATGTAGAGGAAGCTAAACTTGTCAACCACCCTGCATGGACCCTGAAACTTGTGCAGGTGATTATCTAGTTGATGTCCTGCAAGATGAATGCCATTTGGATTAACTCTATTGAGGCTGGGGCTGCCGCTGCCTCAACACTGCCCATGCCTGGGCCTGCTGCCATGAAAATGTAGCAAACTTACTACATGTAATCAAAACTCTCTAGGCATGTTTCATTGAAGAGGCACACGCTTGACAATTCATTTGAGTTGTGTACTTGGTGAAAAATTGATTTATTTGAATTGAAGTAGAATTCAATTGTGTTGAGCCGTGGGCATTGCATGGTTGAACCTTTGATTGAAGCGTCTCATCACGAATGAGTTAAGGACACCTGTGAGATGGTATTTGTGCTGCTGATCAACACCAGCTGTCTCTAGCATTTCCCCAGGCTTTAGAGTAGCCCACACCAACATGTGACTAAGTAATCCAAACACATTAATGGCTCATTACAGCTTGTGTCTGACTTACATAATTGGCATGTTTCAGCTGTTTGAGACTCAGCGTGTGAGACACGGCATGATGGCTCTTGGGCCCTCTGGTGCCGGAAAGACGTGTTGCATACACATGCTGATGAAGGCCATGACAGACTGCGGGGAGCCGCACAAAGAGTGGCGCATGAATCCGAAGGCCATCACCGCCCCACAGATGTTTGGGCGTCTGGATGTGGCTACCAATGACTGGACTGACGGCATCTTCTCCACGCTGTGGCGTCGCACAACTCGTGTCAAAAAGGGTGAGATGCTAAACCATGGAGGAAGAGCTGTGTAAATAAAATTTACAGTTCGCTGCTTGCACTGCTTTCATAACAATATCTAATGGAAGTTGGTTAATATAAAAGAACTCTTAGTCTGAGAGTAAAATCCAGTTTACAAACAGATCTCTTCATCATATGAACGTCTTCATCAGGTGAACACATATGGCTGGTGCTTGATGGCCCAGTGGACGCCATTTGGATTGAGAACCTGAACTCTGTACTGGACGACAACAAGACGCTGACCCTGGCCAATGGTGATCGCATTCCCATGGCTCCCAACTGCAAGATCATCTTTGAACCACACAACATCGACAACGCCTCCCCAGCCACCGTGTCTCGCAACGGCATGGTGTACATGAGCAGCTCGGGTCTGGACTGGAAACCCATTCTGCAGGTTAGAAATATTCTGTAGTATGTCTCTGCTGTATTTACTGAGCTAAGATTGGAACGCTTTCTTGCAGGTAGGACAGTGTGGATGTTCTTGAAAGAGATTGAGTTTTGAGTGACGTCAGCCAGGGTGCAAGCTTTTACTCAGGCTGGCATTTTTATCATAAAAAAATCTTCAAAGAGCTCATGGTGACAGTCAAGTTGCATGATAACTTACATCGTTGGAAATGGTCTTTTGGGATAGGTGTTCTGAATTTTCAAAATTGGAGTATGTCAAGGGAATGCACGGGGGAAGACGTCCGTCCATTCAAGCTATCAGTGTTGTGTGAAATTTTCCTCAGTTCTTATATCCTAGTGTGTTTGTGTCAACTGAGACTAAGGACAAGTGCCTGTATGGCCCATTAAAGACTTTATCTGGCTCAGTTTCATTGTGAAAATGGGAGTTGTAATTGTTACTGAGAGTAACTGAATCAACGTTTTCACAGGGTTGGCTGAACCACCGTCCACTCCATGAGAGAGAAGTGATCATGTCGCTGTTTGAGGACTCGTTCCCACAGATTCTTCGCTATTCCGTTCAGAACCTTGTCTTCAAGATGGATATGCTTGAGGCCTTTATCATCAGCCAGGTGAGTTTTCCAGTCTTTTGCTTGTAAGGATCGATTGTGTACTTTTCTTGCATTTCTGCAGTCTGTTCTTTTTTTTCTTTTGTTCGTTCTCCTTTTATTATTTTTGAGGGGGTTTTGTATTAGCTGCACAAGGTTAATCTACCGTTCAGTGCTTATCAAAGCCATGGCCTCCATGCCCTTTTACTTTTAACGGTAAAAATGTCGTCTTCTTCTTTAATTATGGATGGATATTGTCTTGTGATGTGTAGTGTAGTGTATTGTATTGTGTAAACTTGTTAAAAAAATAAATTTAAAAAAAGAGAGAAGAGAAGGTGCGTAAAAGAAAAGAAGTCTTCTTCACTTCCGCCCCCTGTCCACAAGTCTTTTGTGCCTGTAGCTGAAAAACAGATAAACTGTTGAAGTGGAAGGTTTGTCACCCTGTTTTACATAAACTGTTGAAGTGGAAGGTTTGTCACCCTGTTTTACAGGCGACCAAGCTGCTGACAGGCTTGATCCCAGTGGATGACAAGGATCACACGCAGATCTCACGGCAGCACTACGAGCACCTGTACATCTTCACTGTGTGCTGGAGTGTGGGAGCCTTCCTGGAGCTCGACGACCGCGCCAAGCTGGAGGAGTTCATCAGACATTCCAGCGACATCACCCTCGACCTGCCGGACATCCCGTCCGACTCGGACTCGACCATGTTTGACTACTACGTCGACAACGATGGTGTGTATTGATGCTGAATCAGTGTGGCGTACTGCAGATGAGACGCCATTCCCAGTATTTTGCTTGGGGTGGATTTGTAATTGACAGGGTGGACCCTTGAACAGAACGTGTTCGCTTGTAGTCTGGAGTTGAATACTTTCATTGATTTCAGAATTTCAGTGTTTGGCTTGAGCTGAGTTTGGAATTGATGCTATGGATCCCTGAACAAAATTTGTGCACCTGTAATGTTGAGTTGAAAGCTTTCATTGATAGCAGATTTCAGATTACCAATCGCAGAATCTTTCCTTATCTGCTGTGAAGGCCACAGGTAGATCGGGCGCCCCTTAGATTTTATAGTTTTCAGTGACGCTGAAAACTCTGTAACTGTGACAGAGTTGACTGCATTTTGCACAGTGGGCAGTGTTGTGACAGCTGCTCACTGAAAAACTTGGTCTCTTCGAAAAACACTTACACCCCCCCCCCCCCCCAGCTTGCATTTTGATGAATTGACTCGCTATAGACAGAGTACTGAAACTTCTGATTTGCTTCATGTTTCTCCAGGCACTTGGAAACACTGGAACGAGCGGGTGAAGGAGTTCAAATACCCCACCGACCACGAACCCGAGTACACCTCCATCCTGGTCCCCAACGTGGACAACGTGAGGACTGAGTTCCTGATCGACGCAATCTCCAAACAAGGCAAGGCTGTGCTGCTGATCGGTGAGCAGGGTACGGCCAAGACCGTCATGATCAACGGTTACATGGGTCTCTACAACCCAGAGTACCACCTGTCAGAGTCCGTCAACTTCTCATCTGCCACAACGCCTCTCATGTTCCAGGTGTGTACTTTCATTTTAACTCTTTGACGACGAAGCACAATTTCTAACACGCGATTTCCTATAGGAAATCGCGTGTTAGAAATTGTGCTTCGTCGTCAAAGAGTTAACCCCTGCACCGCCAGCCACTCAGGAATGCAGCACTGGAGAATGTATGAAGTGGCAGCCAGCATACACACACGCACACTTGCACACATACTTACCCACGCACGCATGCACACACACACACACACACACACACACGCCCCAAAGAGCCATGCTGTGCTGCACTCATTCTTATTTGTGTAAGAATGTATTCTAAATGAAAGTGTTGTTTAGACTTGCCATAAATATCTATAAAAGTCTTCACATTTTCTTTTGCTTTAAGCATGTTTTTCCCCTTTGACTTGTATATATACATCAGGGCTTACAATGGTCTATGATCCAAAAGGTGGAAAAGTGTGGAGCATGTAGTGACAAACTGGCAAAGCCACCAGCACGCGTCTGCAGACATGTCATGCTAGGTGTGCTCCGGGGGGGGGGGGGGGGGGGGGGGGGCGGGGGGGTATGATCCCCCCCCCCCATTTGTTTTTTCTTAAATAGACTAAAATCTGTGCAATTTTGTGCACTTTGGCATGATTTTAAGTGCTTCAAAGAAGGCAACAGTTTTTGAGGGGGAGAAAAAAATTAAGAATTATCTGTGCAGTTTGGTGCGTTTCAGCATGATTTTAAGTGCTTCAGAGGGGTAAACACTTTTTGGGGGGGAGAAAAATATTTTAGAATTAGACTAAAATCTGTGAAGTTTGGTGCGTTTTGTCATGATTAAAGGTGCCTCAGAGGAGGAAACACACTTTTCGAGGGGAGAAAATTTTTTAACCACAGGTGGAAATCCACCAAAAGGCGGAAGATTTTAAGCCCTGTCATATTCCCTTGGATTGTTTCATTGTGTTTGCAGAGAACCATTGAGAGCTACGTTGACAAGCGTGTAGGCAGCATGTATGGTCCCCCAGCTGGTAAAAAGATGACCGTCTTCATTGACGACGTCAACATGCCCATCATCAACGAGTGGGGTGACCAGGTGGCCAATGAGATTGTGAGACAGTTGATGGAGAACGGAGGATTCTACAGCCTGGAGAAACCTGGCGATTTCATCACTATTGCTGATGTACAGGTCGGTGCTTCAAGAATTTGTGGTAGTGTGTGTGGAAAGTTTATACAGCTTCGTGTATCCTTTGTTTTATATGCTTTGTGTTGTAGGGATGATTTTTTTCATTTTTTTAAAATCCATTTCTTATTTTTTCTTTACACAGTTCCTGGCGGCCATGATCCAGCCAGGCGGAGGTCGCAACGACATTCCTCAGCGCTTGAAGCGACAGTTTGTCATCTACAACTGCACGCTGCCATCCAACGCTTCCATTGACAAGATCTTCTCTGTCATTGGGTGCGGACACTTCTGCAAGGAGCGTGGGTTCTCCCAAGAGGTTCAGGACATGGTGAAGCGGCTGGTGCCCATCACACGCAGACTCTGGCAACTGACCAAGGTAAATTATCTATAATGAAGAGACCATTGTCCCTTCAATCTCTCTGATTTACAGGGAGCTTTTTTGCTTGTTCAGCAAGACACTTGTCTTTCTTCTCATCCCCTTACTCTGATATTAACTACTAAGGCTGTCAAGGGGTGCTGACATCTGAAATCAAGGTAGATTTAAGGGCAGACGGACACCGCACCGTCCCTCTATGGCACCCACACACGTGAAATCCATCACATGATGTACAGTCAACTCGCCATCATCATCAGAGGGACTACAGCATTTAATACACTCCTGCTGGTGCTTGCGCTACAACAGTAGCTTGTGCTGCTTTGTTACATGCACGTGTATCAACAGGTACAACTTTGTAGGACAAAGGGATTTGGTCTAGTGGCTAAGGTACCTGACTTTGGATCCTGAGCTGCCTGGTACGAACCCTTGCGGGACAGGAATTGCTATGATTTTACTTTTCCAAATCAAGTCAAAATCACGTGCAGACTTGTTTATGGTTACGTGCCTGTCCCGCCCTCGTGTACACACACATGCACAAATATCAAGTGTACATGCAAAAAATCCCACGTCCGTCTTTTCAAAGAAGAGTAGGTTGTAGCCGGTGGCGCGGAAAACAGAAATACTGTTGCACACACAAGAATGAATAGCAGGGTGAATGTATGCACACAAAGTAGCCGCAGCAGGCTTTCACTGCTTCGTCCTCCAGCCCTGGGCACCATGAGCATTTCGGAAGAGATGGATATGTGCACCAAGGAGAAGTCTACCATATAGTATGCACCAGTTTAGCCCCTGGAAGTTAACCAGTTGTACTCCATCAGAGATAACACAACATACCTTGTCACATTTGAGTAGCAGCGAATGAGCTGACTTGCATGGGTATTTTTCTCACCAGATCAAGATGCTGCCGACGCCAGCCAAGTTCCACTACATCTTCAACTTGCGTGACTTGTCACGTATCTGGCAGGGCATGCTGAAGACAATCTCTTCCACCATCACAGACGAGAAGAGTCTTCTGCACCTGTGGAAGCACGAGTGCTGTCGTGTCATCGCAGACAGGTATTGGAAAGTGGTTCAGAATTGACCAGCATGATTGTGTACGTGATATCAGCAGAGCCCTATACTTTATGAGGTTTATTTATGATGGCTTTCCGGAAATCTTCAAGGACTTTTGTGGTTAGGAGAAATAAATATGAATTTCTAATTTGAATTGTATCCAGAAATGTACACATTCGGATTAATAATTGACCATTTATACATCGAGTTCTTGGAGCATAACAGTAAGGTAATGTGACGGCATTATTCACATTTGGTTTGCCATGACAATTCTGACAATGTGAAACCTGATGACATTTGTTTTGCAGTACTGAAGTGGAGTGCGCATCCGTAGTCTTCTGAAATGAATTCTGGACAGAAAAGTGATGGATAATCAGTACATTATTTTGCAGCACTTGGGCACTTTGGAGCAAGCGCATGCAGCATTGTGTTTTTGTGTCCTTTTATTTATATTACTTTCACATGGGATGAAGTGTTTGGTCATCTTCTGGAAAAGTCTTACCACTTGATAGGTCACCACTACGAGCTCACAGCTGGTCAACAACCCTGCATCACCAGTTTTGTGTCACTGTCCACTGATCTGTGTTTGTTAAGCAATGCATGCCCTGTTTAGATTCACACTCGTGGACGACCTGCACTGGTTCACCAAGACCATGGGGCGCGTTGTCACTGAGGAGATGAGTGAAGAACACGCCAAGCACACAGAACCTTTTCATTACTATGCTGAGTTCCTCAGGTACCCAACGCCCCCTCCCTCCAGCCCCTCCGTGTCCTTCCACCTTTGTGTGCCACCTCCTCACCACCGCCTTGCAGTTTTAGTTGCCACCGTCACATCTTCAGTTTTTCCATAACCTACACTTTTTTGATTTTGTCAAGTTTTGCTCTTTGTTTTGGGTTGTTGTGTTTTTGTTGTTGTTGTTTTTCAGGTAGTGCTGCCAAATGAGACCCGGCTTGGCAGTTTACGATGTAACACTAGTCTGTGTGGGTTTGCTGTGATACTCACCCAGTAACAAATGCTTTTGTTTGTGAATTCCCAGTACAAGAACTATGAGAAAGATAAAAAGAAATCTATGTGAAATAGTAAAGCAAAACAAAACAAAAAAGGGGGGGGGGGGATACTTAAGGAAAGAAGTTTGGAATTGGAAATCACAGAAAGTTTCAAAAGCATTTGTTGCATCCTTTGTGATTTTGCGTTTTTTTTTTTTCCATTCTGGTTTAACAGCTGCTTTTTCTTTGCTTTTAATTTGTTTGCACTTTTGTTTTCATTTCTGTTTACACCCACTTGTTTAACTAGATGTGTGACATTCGAAGACCTTCAGTGGTTTGACAAGACGGCACGCCGAGTTGTTGGCGAAGAGTTGTCTGAAGCACATCAGGAAACTGTGTCGCACAATCCGTTCTTCAGTGACTTCATGAGGTATTGGTCGATCATCAGCTGGTCTTGATATGTCGTCTGATGGAACTCAACCCAGCAAAATCAAAATTAAAAGAACAATTAAATAAATTTAAAAAATGGTATTTATGCTCACGAAGCATCAAGTGTAGTGTGGTATGTTTATATACAGTCGGTGTGACACACATCAGTGTGCAGCCCACCTCATGTTTCATGTTGCCTTGATGACAGTTTGTTATAGTTTAGTTCTGATTTTGATAGATGTGTGCATTGGATAGATGCCTGCACAGCGTGTTTTCTTGTTTTCTCATCGTGAGATTAGAGTGTGGGAAGTAGTGTACAAACAGTAGAGTACGTTTGCAATTGCTTTAGCGGGTGAACATGGCTTTGTGCTGTAGATGTTGACAAAGTTCAGCTCAGTTGCATGTGTAGTTGCCTGCATTGATGATAAATGATGAAACATGATCTTCAAAGAAAAGAAAGAGAAGTTCTTAGTAGATACTATTGGCTAAATGCAGTGTAGTTCACATGCACACACACACACACACACACACACACACACACACACACACACACACACATGCATGCACGCAGGCGCACGCACACTCACACGTACATATACTCACATGCACTCACACACACACATGCTCACATCCCCCTCCACCCCTCTCTCACATGCACACACACTACACTATTTGACAATTCTCCCTACTGCAGCATGTACACTGTACACAGATCTTTGATACAGTAGATATTCCACATTATGAGGTGTTTTTTGTTTTGTTTTTCTTAACAAATCTGCATACTCTAAAGCACAAACTGTTTGCTGACATACACCTGGGTTCTCCTCCGACAGAGACGCACCCGAGGCCACTGGAGAAGAAGGGGAAGACACTGACCTTGACATGCCCAGGATTTATGAACCGGTATGTTTTCTGTACAAACCTACCTTCCTTCCTGTGAAGATCGTGAACATTTGTATTTCAGATAAGATCACCATCTCTAAGCAAAGCTACTTCTGCCTGTATTTATAACAGATGTTAACGTGCAGTTCAGTAACAATTGTCTGTAACAAGAGCAGCAGAGAGGAAAGGAACACATGCTAACTGAAATTCCTATCTTCAGGTATTTAGTCTAGTTCAAGTTGCCTACACTTTTTTGTTTGCGACAGCTCAGAAAATAGCCTTTAGGCTCATCGTCACAGTACACATGCACGTAAACAGCTCGCAGAACAATTCACAAAACAAGTACAAATGTACTTGACTACTAGACTATGCAACAGTACAAACAATAAGGATGATAATAATAATAATGAATTGTATACTTGTATGGCGCAAATTCTCACAAAGTGACTCAATGCACACACACTCCCGAATTCATACCAACAAACATGCAACAAGCACACACACACACACACACACACACACACACACTCACACACAATGCAGCTGAATCAAGAGGTGGTATAATCAGACCTAACTGAAAGCCAGCTGGAACAGATATGTTTTCAAGTCAGACTTGAAATGATCTGTGTCCGTCAAGTCTCTCAGACCAGCAGGTAGTGCGTTCCAGAGTGACAGGGCAGCAAAGCTAAACATGCGCTCATGCTACTGTCTTGAGGTTTCTGTGAGGAACTTTCAAAGTAAATGCCAGTGTTTATCTTGCATGCAAATTCTCTTCCACAGATTGAGAGCTTTGAGCAGCTTGAGGAGCGCCTGCAGTACTTCCTACAGCAGTACAATGAGAGTATCCGCGGGGCAGGCATGGATCTGGTGTTCTTCAGGGACGCCATGACCCACTTGCTGAAGATTTCCCGCATCATCCGCACGCCACGTGGCCACGCCCTGCTGGTGGGTGTGGGAGGTTCCGGCAAACAGTCGCTGACCCGTTTGTCATCCTTCATCGCTGGCTACAAGACATTCCAGATCACTCTGACCAGGTGGGATAATGTAGATGTTTTGAAATGTTCACAAGTTTTTACTTTGGCATGTGTATCTTTGGTAGAATGTGCAAATTAGGAGGGAGTAATTAAAACATTGGCCATTATGCTTGCTCCTAACCAAGCCCATTTCACTGCTGTGTGAACTAGGCCTGTCTATCTCACAGGCAAGGATGAATCAGCTATGGCCAGTTTATCAGTCTGTCTGAATTGAATAGTGTTCTTTTTTGACTGTTCAGTTAGGGTAGCTGTCCTTCCCCGACCATTATCTCCTCAGTAGGACTGCCTCAAGTCAGCATCTTACAAGTCAACCAACAGTGCAAATGTCAAATGAAGTATCCTTTATCAGAATTCATGGCAAAGGGACATAAGAATAAAGGGGCTGATTTTAGTCTCTTTTTGGTATTTAAGTTCTGATCACAATGTTGTGCTTGAGCAACTATATCTGGTAATTTCAGATTTACTTTGATATGACCTAGCATGCAGTTTGGGCATTATTCTTGAAATTCAGTCTGTATATTGCAGTGGTGAGATGTATGTGAACATGTGTGTGTGTGTGTGTGTGTGTGTGTGTGTGTGTGTGTGTGTGCGTGTGTGTGTGTGTGTTAGCACGTCTACAGTGAGTCCAATCATGTTAGAGCCTGTGCTTTATAAGCACTATGTCTTATAATTATTTTTATTATTATTTTAATGTGTAGCATATGTTTTGTGTGTCAGGTCCTACAATGTGTCCAACCTGCTTGAGGACCTGAAGTACCTGTACCGCACAGCTGGCCAGGAAGGGAAAGGTATCACATTTATCTTCACGGACCAGGAGATCAAGGATGAGGGATTCCTGGAGTATCTCAACAACATGCTGTCATCCGGTGTGGTAAGCATCCATGCTGTAAATATTGTGTGTATGTGTGCAGAGTGGAGTCTGCTCCTGTGTGAACATGTTGCATGTTGGTTTGTTGTACCGTTACTCTGTCTACAGAAATGGGGCAGTGTCCATGTTTGTTTTTCTTTTTCTTGTTTCATGTGTGTTTCATACCATTACTTTGTTTGCAGCAAAATGGAGCGGTGTTCGTGTTTTGGTTTTTTGTTGTGTTTTCCAGTGTGTGTTGTACCATTACTTTGTCTACAGGTTCACGTTTTTTCCTTTTTCTTCATGTGTGTTTGCTTGTTTCTTTCCTTTTTTTTTTAGTACTGTGAGAAAAACTTTTAAAATGTTTTACCATACATCAAGCACACACATTCAAATAAATTAACTCTCTGCCAGCTGAGTCCAAAACAGAAGAGTTTACGCTGGGGAACTATGTGACTTTAAAAGTACATGGCAGTCCACAGTAAAACTCAATTGTGTATGCATATTGCTTCCAGGTGGCCAACCTGTTTGCAAGAGATGAGATGGACGAGATCCTTGGCGAGCTGGTGCCAGTCATGAAGAAGGAGTTCCCCAGACGACCACCGTCCAATGAGAACCTCTACGAGTACTACCTGTCGCGGGTGCGCAGCAACCTGCACGTTACTCTCTGCTTCTCACCGGTACGTAACCGTCATGGATAGCTTTCATATCTTTCATCCCTGCAGCCAGAAGTCACAGTCAGAATTCTGAACAGTTGGCATGTAGCCAGATTTTGATTGGGGTGAGCGGTGGTCTAATTGGTAGCGTCGGATTTAGCCGCTGCGCTACTGAACGGCCGTCACCAGTGTCATGGCGATGAAGCGTGGGTTCGAGCCCAGGTCGAGTTTGTGATATGTGATACTGTTTTTTTTTCTGGCTGCTGGGCTGCTTATCGGGGGTTTCTCACCAGGTTATCTGGCTTTCCTCCCCCAGCAAAATTGCAAAATTGTAAAAACAAAATATATAGGATAGGTACTGGGTGGCGCTGCACCATGGCGACGTGTTTCCCCCGGGGGAAGCAGCCCGAATTTCCCGAAAGGAATAATAAAGTTTAAAAAAAAAAAAAAGTCAGTGCAGCCAATCACAGTGCACCAATACTCCGACACACAAAATCACACATGCAAGATTGTCTGTTGGTGTATTCGAGGGTTCCTCGCCAGGACGTCCTACTTCCCTTGTTTCATGCTGTATTGGTGGCAGGCAACCTTCCATTTGCTTCACAAAGCTGATGTGTGATGGCAAAACACAAGAAATCTGTGACGCCATTTTGTGGGAAAAGATCAGTGGCTTTCGTCTTGAAATCACCCCTTTTTCCATCAGATGGACTTACCGTGTTGTGCCATTGCATGGCAGAAAGAAATCAGATGGGTTGTCATGGAGAAACAGAGGGCGTGGCTACAGGCCTGTGGGCTACATGTTAACTCCACTTGCAACACCTTGATGAGAAATCACCTCACAGCTTCGCTGTTGTTGGAGCTGTTGTTGAACACTCCCAGCGTCATATTAGAGGAGAGGAGGACCGTGTGACCTTTCCAGTACCCCGCCATAATGGTTGCTTACTGTGGCTAAGATAATCTTTACGCAACAATGACAGCGATATTTTGCTGTAAATATCACAGCTCTGGCCAGAGTGAACAATGACAAAACCTTCACGCGCAGTGACTCACAGCTTCAGATCATGAATACTCAGTACCTCTCCTTCACGGGTACAAATGTCATCGACAACATGTCCTTGCATTTGAAAGTGCATGGTGTTCTTACTGATGGGTATTGATTTTTTCCCCCCCTACACGTTCCATAGGTTGGCGAGAAGTTCCGTCAGCGTGCTCTCAAGTTCCCCGGTTTGATCTCCGGCTGTACCATGGACTGGTTCCAGCGCTGGCCCAAGGATGCCTTGATTGCTGTGGCTGACCACTTCTTGTCCGAGTTTGACATTGTGTGCAGCGCCGAGATCAAGAAGCAGGTCATCCAAACCATGGGCATCATCCACGATGGCGTGGCAGAGAGCTGCATCGAGTACTTCCAGAGGTGCGTTGCTGTCTCTTACACCACCTTGGACCACGTCAGTAACTGAGAACGATCAAGGCTGTTCAATAGTTGCACTGTGACTTTCTAAGACCCTGTTACAGCACCTTACTGTTTAATGCCTGGGGCAGCTCTTGAATTGTTGTAAAAACTGCAAAGTCAGTTCGAAACGATTCATCGGCTTTAACATATGCATCTCATCATTCAGAGCCTGTTCACTTTGGCTTGCCAGTGTCCGCCATCACTTTTCATCCTTGCGTGATGCATGTTTTTGTTTCTTGCAGGTACCGTCGCTCCACTCACGTGACGCCCAAGTCCTACCTGTCCTTCATCAACAGCTACAAGAGTGTGTACCAGAGCAAGAAGGACGAGATCGGTGAGCTCGCTCACCGCATGAACACGGGTCTGGAGAAGCTGATCGAAGCATCAGAAGCAGTGGCGGAGCTGAGCAAGGAGCTGGCAGTGAAAGAGAAGGAGCTTGCGATCGCTTCAGAAAAAGCGGAGGCCGTGCTGAAGACCGTCACTGTCAAGGCCCAGGCTGCGGAGAAAGTGAAAGAGCAGGTGCAGAAGGTCAAGGACAAAGCTCAGGCCATTGTGGACGCCATTGAAAAGGACAAGGTCATCGCCGAGTCCAAGCTGGAGGCGGCAAGGCCTGCACTGGAAGAGGCAGAGGCCGCCCTGAACACCATCAAACCAGCTGACATTGCCACAGTGAGAAAACTGGGCAAGCCGCCACACTTGATCCAGCGCATCATGGACTGTGTGCTGCTTCTCTTCCAAAGCAGGATCGATACTATCAAGCCAGACCCAGAGAAACCGGAGTACTTCAAGCCCTCATGGGCCAGCTCACTTAAGGTGATGACACTGTTCCATGTTACACAACAGTTATTAATTTTGGATCACATGGGAAGTTAAAAATAAGGATTGATTTTTTTTTTTTGGCAGTTGAATGCCCTTTTTCACCGCTTAAGGCTGATAAAAAAAAAATTAAAATACAAGGCAACAAGTGAAAAGAACACGTTTGGCCTCAACCGAGATTTTAACCCACATCCCGAGCATTGACAGTTCAGCGCTCTACCATTCGGCTATTTCTCCCCTAAAAACAATCAGACACATAAAACAGTATGGTACAAAAAGGGGATTTGGTCATTTAGGCACTCGTCTGAATATCCTTGGGCATGGGGGTAGGTGGGGGGGGGGGGCGTTCAGGAGTTTAATGTCCTCTTCCACCACATACGAGTGCTACCAAAGACAGGGCAGTGAGAAAAAAGCCAGCATAAATAGTTGCCCACAGCTGAGATTTGAACGCACGACCCAAGCATTGACCTTAGACATGGGGTTTACATCTCCTAGCGGGCAAGAATTTGGGTGTATCTGGACAAATGGCAGTCTTGGGGTTTGTTTTAGTTTTTTTGGGTTTTTTGTTTTTGTTTTTGTTTGGTTTTTGTTTTTGTTTGGTTTTTTGTTTTGTTTTGGGTTTTTTTTTTTTTTTTTTTGTTTTTTTGTTTTTTTTTTGGGGGGGGGGGGGGGAGAGACACACCAATACCACACAATGGGCACTTGCTTGTGGAAGGTCTCAGCATACAGGAAGGAAATCTGTCAACTGTATACGTCATACCTAAGTGTTTTCACACTGATGTTGTGATGTGCCTCACATCCCTGTGTTGTATCCCTGCGTGCAGCTGATGGCCGGTACCAACTTCCTGCAGTCACTCATGACTTTCCCCAAGGACTCCATCAACGACGAGACGGTGGAACTGATGGAGCCATACTTCCATGCAGAGGATTACAACCTGGACACAGCCAAGAAGGTGTGCGGCAACGTTGCCGGACTCTGTTCTTGGACCAAGGCCATGGCTGCCTTCTTCCACATCAACAAGGAGGTGTTGCCTCTCAAGGTAAAGTCACTTGGCCATGACACTCGCTCATACTCTACAGTGTAAATTTGCAAGGGACAGGTTTTTTGGTGGGGGGGGGGGGGGTGGCTACTGTTTCAGTTCAGTTTGTAGTGGTGGTCTTTTAAAATGGCAACCTGTATTCACTGGCGTTTGAATGCTGAAGGTGTTCACAGGGGATGCTGGGAGTTTTTTTGTCAACAGGAGTCAGTACAATCAACAACAGCAATAGCAACACCACCACCACCACACGCACAGAGACTGAAAACTTTCGTAGCAACAACAGCACACACACACGCATACACACACACACACACACACACACACACACACACACACACACACACACACACACACACACACACACACACACACACCAGGGCTGGATCAGTTTGTTGGTTTTGAGGAGGGGGGTATTTTTTGTTTGTGTTTGTTTTTGTTTTTTGTTCTTTGGGGGGGGGGGGGCATTTTTACTGAGCAAAAAATGAAAAAGTGGGTGGGGGCCCTCTGCACCAAAAGCTTCCTCCCCTACATCACACACACACACACACACACACACACACACACACACACACACACACACACACACACACACACACACACACACACACTTCGAGACTGAAAACTTCCAGAGAGAATGTTGCTCCCATATTGGACTAAAAGACCACGCCACATTTCAGTGACACAAAGCAGATTCCTCGCTCACTCATTTATCTCCTTGTTTGAAGCTTTGAAATACCATCCGCTACTTCTGCTATGTGAACTTGATTAGTCTAAAATGTGTAAACTGATCGAACGACCATCCTTCTGTGGGAAACTGCTTTCATTATTAAGTGCTTGTTTTATTCTCACAAGCTGGCAGTGAGCTTCTGCTGTGGATGGTAATGATGTACGTGTCAGTGCTTTTCAACTTTGAAGGAAACACTGTGATGGTGTTGGACACACACATTTTAGTTTGTCATAGCTGATTCACATATTTTGTTTCAGTAATCAACTTCATCACAGTACAGAGTGAATCACGCTTTTAGTATTGAGACAGAAGCCATACTGTGTTTTAAAATTGTACTGGTGTGCTGAAAAGCTTGAAAAGAAATGTTGCACAAAAATACACTGAGGTTGTTCACGAGAATCATCCTTCAACACTTGATTCAGTTTCTCTGTCACTGTTTGTGCTTCTTCCCATAAAATTGTTCAAAATGAGTTAGTTCACAATGTATGGATGGGAGCATCAAGATTGTGCAGTGCTGTTGTCATTGGCTTTTCCTGGTAAATTGAACTTTGAAACAGTAAAGCATGTTAAGCTTAAAATGTGTGTAAGGGAACTTTTGGGTTTAACGATCGATATGAGGGTTAGAGTGTAACAAGATCAGACTCTCACGATTACTCTGAATGTGTCAATACATACTTTCAGAAACACTATGCAAAATTGAAGTGGGGTCGTTTGTGGCTATAATTATCAGGTGTACCATGGAAAGTGCTCGTGTAATTAGAACTTATACTTAGTTTCTGTTATACTTAGCTTTCACCATCTAAACCTTTCAGTTTTATCAATAACCTATTTGTTGGAGTGACATGTGATTGATGTAATTGATTGACAGGCCAACCTGGCTGTGCAAGAGGCCCGCCTGCAAGTGGCCATGGCCGACCTGAACGCGGCTCAGGCCCAGCTGGACGAGAAGGAGAAGGAACTGGCCATCGTGCGTGCCGAGTACGACAAGGCTATGGCAGAAAAACAGGTCAGTTTTCATAATTGTGACCCTCCATCACGAAATGAGTCGTCTTGTAACATGAACAAACAGCAGAAGAAGACTCATTTCGTGGTGGAGGGTCACAATTCTGTGCGCTTACAGTTCATAGTGATGATTTATTCCAGCAGCCTCATGTGTAAAAACATTCGTGACAGCTTAACAATTGAAAAATCCGTGCTTTAGTCAGTTTACCTTGCCAAACTGAATTCTGAATGCTCAAGCAACCACCAGGAATTGATTATTTTAGTCAACTCAGGTTGAGCTGGTAGAAAACGTCTGGCTGTGGAAATTACAATTTAACGTGTGCTGACATTTGATTGGTCACTTGCAGGCTCTGATGGACGACGCAGAGACGTGCCGTCGCAAGATGAACGCCGCGTCTGCCCTCATCAACGGCCTGGCTGGTGAGAAGGAGAGATGGACAGAGCAGAGCAAAGAGTTCAAAGCCCAGATTGGACGGTCAGTTGCCTGTGTTTATTTAAAAGCCCCTTTATCCTTGACTTGTACATTTTGAGAGGGTTTTTGGCTAACAGCAAGTTTTGGCCAGCAGAGTTGAAAAGGTTTCCTATGGATGAACTATGCATTATCATAGCTGTATGATTTGATTTGTTTCATCTGATTTGTAGGGTGGGGCATGTATTTACATTAGAAATTAGGCCTCAGATGCACCCACGGTTCTTTGCCCCAAGTTCCATGATAGCACTATGTTATCCAGTATCTCACAGAGTGTTTGATTAACCCCAGTGTGATATAGGAATCCTTCCCATGTCTGTATAGAGCAGAGGGAGGTGGGTTGCTTAGGTAGCTAAGCTGTGGATTGTGTGTATTATTGCATCCAGACCTATTTCATTTGTGCCAACATTTTGTGTGACAGACTTGTGGGCGATGTGCTGGTTTGCTGCGGCTTCCTCTCCTACTCTGGACCATTCAATCAAGATTTCCGCCTCCTGCTCAACAAGAACTGGATGAAGGAGCTGAAGTCACGCAAGATCCCCCTCTCCTCTTCACTCAACACTGTCGACATGCTTGTTGATCCCACCACGGTGCGTTCACATGCATTTCACTCAACATGCTCAGTGTTTATTATCTTGTAGTGTATTACCTGTGCGATTATTGCTGGTGATGATGATGATGAGGGCTTGATATATCATGCAGTTCCAGCCGAAACTGATTGCTCATGGTTCTTAGGCAGATGTTTTGACAGAGAGAGAGAGAGAAAAGCAGATGGTTAAGGGTGTGATGTGCTATAGAGATGCATCTTCAGTTGCTCCTGGAATGCAGTGATGTTGACAGCCTGTGTCACTGACTCAAGAAGAGAGTTTCACATTAGTGATCTGTGTAATTGTTGAATATGATTTTGTATGACCTGCCTTTCTGTTCTCTGAGTGCGACATCAGACATGATGCAGTTAATCACTGTCTTTTTTACTGTCTTCTTTCTTTCTTTTTTTTTTTGGTCCGCAAGATGTATAATTTGTCTGTTTCCGCTTGTTACAGGTAGCGGAGTGGAACCTGGAGGGTCTACCCAATGACGAGTTGTCCACCCAGAACGGCATCATCGTCACCCAGGCCTCGCGCTACCCTCTGCTCATCGACCCCCAGGGACAGGGCAAGATCTGGATCAAGAATCGAGAGCAGAAGAACGAGCTGCAGGTTAGGCCAGAGATTACTTTCCAAAAATGAGTACGTTTCTCATCACTGACCCATAGCACACAGTGTTAATTTGCAGAGTGTGTGAATACCTGCCTCCAGTCACTCTTGGGGAGACAGTAGGCATCCAGTCCACTCCAGTGAACCCTGAGATGGCATTATGCATTTAGTCTTTGTGTCCTGTTTGTGGTCCTAAAGTTTCACTTCCAGTCTGAAACACTTTTCTAACATCTGCTTTGTTTTCCCTGATGTTCCATCCAGGTTACCTCGCTGAACCATAAGTACTTCAGGCAGCATCTTGAGGACTCGATGTCGCTCGGTCGTCCGCTCTTACTAGAGGATGTAGGGGAGGAGCTTGATCCTGCTCTGGACAACGTCTTGGAGAAGAACTTCATTAAAGTCGGCTCCACGCTGAAGGTGAAGGTCGGCGACAAGGAGTGCGACATTCTGAAGGGCTTCACACTGTACATCACAACGAAACTACCCAACCCATCGTACACCCCCGAGATCTCCGCCAGAACTTCCATCATCGATTTCACTGTCACCATGAAGGGACTGGAGGACCAGCTCTTGGGACGCGTAATCCTTACAGAAAAAGCTGTAAGTGCTTTTGTGTAAACACAGATTGTCAAGTATATGTCAGAGCTTTTGTCATCACTTGCGGTTTTGAAAGTTCTTAAGATGCCTCTTGCCCTGCCATACGTTTTTCTGTGTGTAATGGTGATGTACGTAGCTACTGATCCAAGTTATTACTGGTGAACTGGTTGTGTGTCGCAGGAGCTGGAGAGTGAACGCGTGAAGTTGATGGAGGAAGTGACGGCCAACAAAAAGAAGATGAAGGAGCTCGAAGACAATCTTCTCTACAGGCTGACATCCACACAGGTCAGTGTTGTACTTCAGTCATAGAGGTTGAGCGTAAGATGTAAAACAAACTTTCTTCAGTTGTACTGCTGTTATAGTGTCAAGGCAGGCATATGGCAGGCGTGCAACAGCGTGCGGAAAACTTTTCGTCAAATGTGCTTAATCTGTGCATCAGAACCAGTCATCTGGGTCACAGTATAGCATCTGAAACCATTGTTGTGACTCTGGCCAGTGTATATGTTGTTGTAGAAGTGTACCGTGTTCTGAGTAGATGGTGTTATGGGTTGCGGACTGAGGATCGGCTAGATGGCGCTGACTGGTGGTAATTTGTAGATCTTTTTGGTCGTAGTCTGTTTAGGAATGGGTCATAGGCTCAAAGAAATTCATATGTCTCTAATAGTAAAAGTCACAGAGACAGTCGTGATGGCCAAATGGCAAACAGCCTTAGAGCTTTGAAAACAGCAGTTTTTCATCTCAGCATCGTTACAGACGCAGAGGCTTTAACATTGTATCATTGCCCTTGGTGCAACAAAAAAAAAAAAAAAAAATTACATGAGGGGCTTTCAGTGGTGTAATGTTTCTGTGATTAATGTAAGCTTTGGTGTACAACTGACTGGTTGTAGAGTGCAGTGTGTTAATTCAGGTGTTAATTGAGATTGATCAGTTGCAGTGCTGTAAACATCTTGAAACTGTCCATGCTGAATGTGACTGATTCAGTAAATGTTTTTTTGTTCAGTGGTGTAAATTCTGTGTTGAATGTAAGCTTTGGTATACATCCTCAAGTGTGCAAAGTGCACAGTCTAACACACACGCACGCCACCCCATTCCTTGGTGAACGTAGATGACTCTGTGAATTGTTTTAATTCAGTGAATCAGTGAATGGTTTTGATTTAGTGGTGTACACGTTGTTGGTGTGGATTTCAGGGTTCTTTGGTTGATGACGAGGACTTGATCAACGTGCTGAACATCACCAAAGTCACCGCTCAGGATGTGAGCCAGAAACTTCAGGTCGCTGCTGAGACAGAACTCAAGATTAACACGGCACGTGAAGAGTTCCGTCCTGTGGCCACCCGAGGCAGTATTCTGTATTTCCTGATTGTGGAGATGAGTCTGGTGAACGTCATGTATCAGACCTCCCTCAGACAGTTCCTGCAGCTGTTTGACCGCTCGATGGCCAAGTAAGTAGTACATCTTAAAGATCTGAATTTGTTTTCATTTGTACATTCAGCTCAGTTCACTTCAGCATATCTTTGAGATGTCCACCAGCGGCAATTTGCTATTAATTTTAATTCCGTGGCTGGGCTGGAAAAATTTGCCATTCAAGCCATAATTTGATATTGGGTACACACTGTTTGGTTAATTGCATGTCAGACCACATGCAGCTTGCAAATCGTCCCTTCCCACCGGCAGGATTGAAGGAGGAATGTCTATACAACTTCCTATTTGCTTTGTTTTTAGATCTCAGAAGTCACCCATCACCCAGAAACGCATCCAGAACATCATAGAGTACATGACCTTTGAGGTGTTCCGGTATGCTGTGCGAGGGCTCTATGAAGAGGACAAACTGACCTTTACCTTGCTGCTGGCCTTGAAGATTGACCTTCAGGCCAACAAGATCAAGCACGAGGAGTTCATGACTCTCATCAAAGGTAGTTAGTGTGAAACAATTGCCAAGCTCACTTTCATCATCATGCGTAGTATCTGATGGAATGGAACTGGAAAAAATAAATGATTATCCCCCCCCCCAAAAAAAAAACCCAAACAAAACAACAACAAACAACAACAACAACAACAAAACAAAAACTAACAAACAACAGGTAAACCCTGGTTTTGATTTAAGCTTTTACTCTTTGTCATGCACAAGTGCGTAATGTACAATGAAGTTGAACACAAACATTTTGGGCATGTGGCAGAAGAACTGACTGAATCTTAGTTGGAGCACTCATGCAAGATCAGAAACACTGTGTTTGTTCCAACCTGTCACCACAGTAGCCTTTGGCCCAAAAGTGTTGCTGAGCTCACCCTTGTCACCTGATATCCGTCTGCATTTGAGTGAATGTGTGTGATTCACACAGGCATATTGGGGCCAGCTTGCAGCACTTGCAGCCAAGAAATTTGGATACAGGGCCCATGTAATTAAGATTATTGTCAAGGACTGTGAATAAATATATATCTCAGACTTCTGAGATGCACACATTTTATTTGTTTTGGTCTGCTTCTGTTGCATGCTCTTCTGTGACATTCACAAGTATCATTTGCCTTTGCCAAATTTAACCTTCTTCATTTGCGCCATAGGTGGAGCCTCTCTGGACATGAACGTGGTGACCCCAAAGCCTCACAAGTGGATTGTGGACCTGACCTGGCTCAACCTGGTGGAGCTGAGCAACCTCCACCAGTTCTCCGGCATTCTGGACCAGGTCACCCGCAACGAGAAACAGTGGCGCCAGTGGTTTGACAAGGACGCCCCAGAAGAGGAGGTGATCCCCGATGGCTACAACAACTCTCTGGACGTCTTCAGGCGACTCCTGCTGGTGCGCAGTTGGTGTCCGGACCGCACACTGCCCCAGGCCAAGAAATACATCAGTGACTCTCTCGGGGAGCGCTTTGCTGAGGGCGTCATCCTGGACATGGAGAAGATGTGGGAAGAGAGCGAGCCTCGCACACCCCTTGTCTGTCTGTTGACCATGGGGTCGGATCCCACCAACAACATCGAGGCTCTGGCCAAGAAACTACGCCTGGGTCAGTACCGTCACCCGCAAGATTAACTTAGAGTGTTGTACCGTTTGAGTCAGTGCTATTTCACAAAATATTATTTGGGATGTGGGTATGAGCTCTTTGCAATCTAAAATGCCTCCTGAGGTCTCTGTGTGTGTTGAAGATACTTGATATTTGTGGCGAAAAGTATTACATTTCATTATGTCTGAAGCATGACAGGGTTTGTACACTTACCATGACCATGTGTTATGGTATGTAGTGAGGCTGCATTTCACCAAGCACACTTCCTCTGTGTAGTTACTGCCTTTACGAGTCATTTTGTACCATGTGACTGCGTTTCACCAAGAGTGTGTTTTCTGTCTTCAGAGTGCCGCGCCATCTCCATGGGTCAAGGGCAGGAGGTGCATGCCCGGCGCATGCTGCAGCAGGGTATGTCACAGGGAGGCTGGCTGCTGCTACAGAACTGCCATCTGTCTCTGGACTACGTGCAGGAGGTCATGGACAGCATCATTGAGGCCGAGTCCGTCGAGGAGTCGTTCAGACTGTGGGTCACGACTGAGGTTCACGTCAAATTCCCCATCAGTTTCCTACAGGTATTTTCAGCACCTTCTGTTTTTTTGTTGTAATTTTTCCGGTTTTTGGTTGTTGGTTTTGTTGTTGATGCTGGTTTTAGTTGTTGTGTTTGTTGTTGTTTTGCAAGATGTTCTTGTCAGTGTTGTGCTGGGGGATCTAAGAGTGAAAGGCGACACTGGGTAGACTTCTGAGGGATGGGGTAGGGTGCACATGACCTCTCGTATTTCCTCCTCCTCCTCCCCAACAGAGCTGTGAGCATGCACTTTAGCATGACAGTTTTTGCTGCGCCCCACAAATAGAAAATCACCATCGTCAGTATCACAGAGATGCCTTCCCGAACATAAGCTGAAAATATTCAAGTCTCAGTAGCATGTTAAAGTTTGTGCGCTCTTGAAAAGGTGTACATGGTATACCAACCATTGCCAAGATGCTTTATGTCTTCTCCCTGTAGTTGTGTTGCTGTAGAGACACCAAATGGGGGATAAGGTTGTTTGGATTAGCATCAATTGCCTTGCACAGTTGCCAGTAAAGTTAGAGAACTTGCCTGACATGCTTCATTGGTATGTATATATATCATTTAGTGTATGCCTGATGTATCAGTCTGGCACCTCTGGTGTTTCACAATCTCACTTTTTTTTTTCTTCTCTGCCTGTCCAGATCTCCATCAAATTCACCAATGAGCCGCCCCAGGGTATCAAGGCAGGCTTGAAACGAACCTACGCAGGCATCACCCAGGACTTCCTGGACATCTCCAACATGCCACAGTGGAAACCCATGCTGTACGGAGTGGGTTTCCTCCACACAATCGTACAGGAGCGACGCAAGTTTGGCCCACTTGGCTGGAACATACCGTATGAGTTCAACACGGCTGACTACAATGCCAGCGTTCAGTTTGTCCAAAACCACCTGGATGACATGGATATCAAGAAGGTATGGGTTTTGGAGAATGGGGTATCTAATCCGTATAGGGTGCTTTTATAGTTTTGCTGTACAAAGTCTCCTGCAACACAAATGTTCAAATGTAGCCGTTCCTTCTCAAGGTGTGTGAGAGACTTAATAGACATAGATCATTTCAAGTCTGACTTGAAAAGGGGAGCCGGGTGGTCGAATGGTAGGGCGTTGGACTTCTAATGCTCGGGTCGTGAGTTCGATCCCAGCTGGGGCCAAATATTTGTGCTGGCTTTTTCATCGTTGCCCCGTCTTTGATATCACCCTATGTGGTGGAAAAGGACGTTAAACTGCCAAACACCCACCCACCCTGACTTGAAAACATTATCTGTTCCAGCTGGCTTTCAGCTAGGTCCATTTTCTTCCTCTTGATTCAGCTGATGTGTGTTTGTGTGTGTGTGTGTGTGTGTTTTGCATATTTGTTGGTATGAGTGCTGGAGTATGAGCATTGAGTCACTTTGTGAGAATTTGCCCTATATAAGTACGATTCTATTACATGTATTATTTATTATTATCAGTATAATTGACCAAAAACAAAAATAAACAAAGAACAAACAAAAACAAAACAAAAAAAGCAAAAGAAACCAATCAACCAACATCCCACGTTGTATCTGTCTCTGTTGTCAGGGTGTCAACTGGATCTGTGTGCGCTACATGTTTGGTGAAATTCAGTACGGCGGACGAGTGACAGACGACTTTGACAAGCGTCTGCTGAACACATTCTGCCGTGTGTGGTTCAGCGAGAACATGTTCGGCCCACAGTTCAACTTCTACAAGGGCTACGTGATCCCCAAGTGTGCCAAGATCAACGAATATCACGACTACATCAACAGTCTTCCATCCGCCGATACCCCTGAGGTGTTTGGCCTGCACGGAAATGCGGACATCACGTAAGTCCATATCCACAAACGTTTTGAGGTCATATGCATGTCCCTGTACATATTTACTGTCATTTGGTGAAAAGGCCTAAGTATTTTGTGATAATTGTCTGGGCCCACTTATCATCAAAAGATATCTTGCAGGTTAATACAAGTAAAAGGGTAGCAAGACTACAGGATGATTTGTGCAAAAACAACAACAAAAAACCCAGAAGTAAGCGTTTGTATCCTTGCCAATGTCTGTGACTTTAGTGATGACATCATGATCAAATAACACTGAAGTGTTAGCGATTTAGAAGTTGGCAAACTCTAGGAACAGTTGTATTTTGACATGAAAAATTTGACTGTGCAGGTACCAGAGCAAGACAGCCAAAGGCATCCTGGACAGCATCCTGACGATTCAGCCCAAAGACGCTGGCGGCAGTGGTGGAGAGACGCGTGAGGTGGTTGTGTACCGCCTGGCAGACGACATGTTGGACAAACTGCCCCCTGACTACGTCCCGTTTGAGGTGGCTGAACGGCTGCAAAAGATGGGTAACCTCCAGCCCATGAACATCTTCCTGCGCCAGGAGATCGACCGCATGCAGAAGGTCATCACGCTGGTCAGATTGACGCTGTCCGATCTCAAACTGGCCATCGACGGCACCATCATCATGAGTGAGAACCTGAGAGACGCCCTGGACTGCATGTACGACGCGCGTGTTCCTGGACTGTGGCGTAAGGTAAGTGATCTAATTTATGGTGGAGACCGCTGCAACGGAGATGTCTTGTGGTTACACACGCACTAGTCTTTCTTAAATTTCATGTTAGTTTGGGGTTAATTTCAGTTGGGTCTGCGCCGACCTTGATACATGTAGTCAAAAACAAACGAACAAGATTTCAGTTTTCTATTGATTCATACCCTTTCCTGGACAAAATCAATCTCTTCTGTGCCTGCAAACTCTGCGTATGTGTTTTATTTTCACCAGGAGTGTATTACTTGTACTGTAATGTTCACACTACGTGGCGTTGTCACTTGATCTTTCTCCTGTGTTGTACCTGGACAGTTCACAACAACTTTGTTTCTCGTGCAGATCTCCTGGGACTCCAGCACTCTGGGTTTCTGGTTCACAGAGCTGATTGACCGCAATGCACAGTTCCACTCCTGGTGCTTTGATGGTCGTCCCAACACTTTCTGGATGACTGGGTTCTTCAACCCACAGGGCTTCCTCACAGCCATGAGACAGGTCAGTGCAATTCCATCTACCTGTATATAGAGCTCTACTAGTGTAGCTCTGGCCGTTCTTTGGCTGTAGGCTGGCATGTTTGTGTCACAACTGGCAGAGATTAGGCTGGCGGCGGGCCGATTCAGATTGAAATTTCAGTTCAAAGGAGCATATCCTACAAGAAAAGTATAGGACATTTGTCCCAAATAAACCAATAAACTTTCTTTAATCTGACAGTCCAGACCACTGTTGCACACAAGTGATGGGACGTCTATCCGCCTTGATAAGAAAATAATTGGACTTTTGGAAAATGAATGGGTCTGTGGCTGATGTGTGATGCGAATCCTTGCCAGTCTTATGTTCAGCTGATGGTAATATTCCTTGCTGAACATCTGCCTATCTGTGAAATGCTAAAGGCTTAATAAAGTCTTAACTGTCAAAGGCTGTTTACAAAAAGTGCTGTTTCGTATGTTCAGGAGGTGACAAGAGCTCACAAAGGCTGGGCCCTGGACAACGTGATCCTGTGTAACGATGTCACCAAGTACATGAAGGATGACATCAACCAGCCTCCAGCGGAGGGTGTCTACGTCTACGGCCTCTACCTGGAAGGCGCTGGATGGGATAGACGTGGTAGCAAGCTGGTCGAGTCGAAGAACAAGATTCTCTACGAGAACATGCCTGTTATCCACATCTATGCTAAAGACATCGCTTCGTCTGATCAGAAAATGTACACATGCCCTATCTACAAGAAACCGCGCCGGACGGATCTGACCTACATCGCAGATGTCATGCTGAGAACCACACAGAGTCCCGACCACTGGATCCTGCGTGGTGTGGCCTTGCTCTGTGATATCAAATAAACTCTCACATTAACCCCTCCATGCAAACATCTCGACCTGTACTAGTACTGCAGGGTGATGAGGGGAGTCGTATATTGTGGACACTTCTTCAGAAGAAAATGTAGTACTTTGCATTACCACAGCTGTAGATGTCAATTTACTCTCATTGGTATTTTTTCCACAGCAGTTCTGGTTGGAATGGCAGATACTTCTCAAGAAAACAAAGTGAATGCTTTATACAGCTCTCTATATTTATTGATCTAGAATTCCTTATTTTGTTACATGCAAGGGAATGGTGAGAAATGTTAACGTGTAGTTTCGTCAGTGACCATACAGTAGGTTAGATAGTGGACGGTCTGTGATAATTTTCATACATATTGTAAACCTTATTTACTTTATTACCTCTGTTGTCATCTTCTACATTCTTTATCACTAGTTAGTAGCTACACTTTGGTTGTTAAGACAAATGCATGCACGAGTTGTAATGCAATGCATATAGACCCAGACTTCATGTATCGTTTACTCGTAGCTGGAGTATTATTTTCTCGAAGGAATTATCCTTTGATTACAGTCATGAACCAAAATAATAACTGTTCCCCACTGGCCTCCTGATTGCCTTCAAACTGCTTTGACCAAATTTCACCATTTTATTCTTTTAGGATTCGACGTGTGAAGACCACACGAGCTAGTGAAAAAACTGGTGCGCACAGCATTGAACCAGATTAAATTGAAGAAAAGTGATATATGCTGCTTTTTTTTGGTTTTTTTTTTTTTTTTTTTTTTAGCATGCACAGCAGCTTTTTCTTTGATTCTGAAACAACCAAGCGCATGCAAGTATACGTCCTTTGGACCTTCTCTCACCCACTGGATTACAAGCAAATTGTTTTATTGTCAGTGCCAGCATTAAAGAAGTGGCCTTTCATCTAATGTAGTTGTTTTCAGCATTCCATCCACTGTATCTGTGATAGAATTTTGTCTGTTCAGCATCAGATCCGCTTGTTCCGTCCACAATAACAAAGATGTGATATTTTTACATGCATGTTGTAATTTTTTTAATCGTTCTTGTTCTACAATGTATTTTCCTTTTTTTAATAGACTTTTGTTCCATTGCCTATCCCTTGACTGAATGTGGTATCTGAATTAGTACGTGAACAAACATGGAATTTTATTATTCCTTTTCTTGAGGAACTGGGATGGAAGAGATTTGTATACCGATTCACTTTTTTTCCTGTAAACAATACGCATTTTGTATATTACAGACCTTGTCATTGAAATAAAGTTATTTATAGAGGAAAACTGCTTGTCTGAGTGATTCTGACTGTACGTGCATGAGGAACAGATAAAAGGCAGATTCTTTATCAAATTTATTTTAAATACATATCCTTTTTTTTTTTTTTTTTTTACAAGCTCTAATGGAGAACTCCACTCCTGTCAACCAAAAGGATCGAGCCCCCAGAATTCAGTCAAATGCGTCAGCACAACACATGGCATAATCTGGCAAACTTTTTGCCAAACACTAGAAGAAGGGAAGCACGTGTAGTTTGATATGAATGAAACATGGAAAGAAAGCTGTGTTTTGCCAATACACACAGAGTAAACTGGCAGGGCTTTGGCCTCGGGGCTTGCCGAGTAGTCATCCTTTCTATGCACAACAGGAAGTCACTTGCAACTGTGAGAATTTTTTTCCCCTACGGCATAAGCACCAGAGTTTACATAGGCTGCAATAATTAGCAATGTATCGCATAATCCAACACAAGAGCAGCTGCAACAGAACTCCTAAGGACAGACACAGCTTCAGTTGCTTCACATGTTGTTCATATTCTGATATCTGCAACTTGGAATGCACTTTTCAAAACACTGCCTCATTTCTCCAGCAGAAACTGGCGGTAGACGCGTTCATGCAGCTTGTTCTCAAACTTTGGTACAAAGTTCACCTTCACGATCTTGGTGAAGCCTTCTTTCAATTCCGGTTCCTTGAATCTGGACCTGTGCAACAATAAAACATAACTATATTACAAATCATGCTACAGTAAACCAGAGGAAAGTCGTACACCAAGGGAAGGTGGGGGGGGGGGGGGGGGGGGGGGGGGGGGAGGGGGGGGGGAATCTTAACACCAGCCTGAAGAATTCTGAGAAGCAGAAGTCATGGTTAGATCTTGCATACAGCTTGGGCACTTGCCCCATGCACTTGCAGTGAGGCATTTTACCATGCAAGTTCAATGAAAGGTCCACAGAAAGGATCTCAAGCTAAACCACAGCCACCATGAATGAGTCACAAGACAGCCATACTCACTTAGTGGAATTGAAGATCTGTTCATTAATCGGCTTGTGCGATGAATTGATGATCTCACGGAACTGTAGAGACAAAACAAAACAAAACAATGAAGTCTTACGTTTTTATCACCTCTGCAGCAAGTGTCAAAACCATGCTTTTACAGTACATTGTGAATAATATAAACTACAGTGGAAAATAAAAGCAGCACTAACCATCGGTTTTACTAAACAAGTACTGCAGTCTGCTAAACAAATGACCAAATTCTATGTATGCTTCTCATGCAAGAGTAATTACTGCATCACGGAAAAAGCATCTGTACCCGTTCGTTGTGTCTGCAGTGCGAAATAGAAAGGTCGAAGAAGAAGCAGCGACAAGGTTTGCCTGCTTTCCGAGCGCAGTCAATGTACCTGTACAAAATAATAAACATTGCAAGTCATCGTGGAAAACAATGCAAAAAGCATACACTACATCAATTGTAACAGAACATGTTTTTGTATCGGTGCTGAACACCAAGCAGACTGCAGATGGCTAAAATGGGATTCTGACAGCAACTTTGTCTCAGATATGTCATGATAAAGTATTTAGTATATTTCTTTGACTTCAACAGCAAATAACTGGTGTTCTTGTGAAACGTTGTGATCATCTAAATGATCATCGCTGCACCAGTGAGGTTTGGTAGAGACGATGACAAAATGACGATCAATAATACAGCTAGTTTGGTACCTAGCTACGCATACCATCACTGCAGTCAGCGAAAGGAAAGGTGATCTTGAAACTACGACAACAAGCATTCTGAATACCGGTAATGACAATACAGCATGTTGAAAGAAGGCTCACGTACCTTGCCCTTGATTCTGGATCAACATTAGTGTTGTCAATGACGACACTCTTGCCGGCGGCAAGGGCTTTGTTGCACTCACTCACACATTTCTGCCACGTTTTCAACGTATCCTGCAGTCAAAAAACATAAGCACCTCAACATCTCTGATAAAATAAGAAACAGTAACAAACTGAGGCCACACAGCACTAACAAAGTAACATGGATTTAACAGCAGCCCTTCCAATGAGTGGCACATCAATATCAAAAGCAGCACAGATGCTACATTTACATTTACTTTTATGTCCCCACTGTAAAAACTGATGTTCTGTGTGATAAAAACAAGAAACCTTAAAACCTACACAGCAAGCAACGGAATGAACGAAAGCATGCTAGGCTCTTAAAGTCCATGAAATGAAATCGCCTTCACTACTCAGAACATTCTGATCATAATTTCAACTTTTACCATTGTTGCTGTTTCATAGTACTCTAGGGTTTAGCAAAAATCTGCTATTTGACAGCACTCTAATTTACCTGGTTTATGTAAACATAGCCTTTGGGAACCAAGTAGGTGTTGGCAAAAAACGACTTGCCAGCTAGGAAAGAACGAGAAAACAAATTACTTTTTCCATACTTGCCACAAATGCACAAATAAATATGTCCCTCCCCCTACTGCTTCAAGGACTAGAAGGGGTGAGTGGTTGTCAAGTACGTAGCGTGTTGGACTTAGCTGCTGTGCTACTGAATGATCGTAACCACTGTCATGGCAGTGAAGCGTGGGTTCGAGCCCAAGTTGACCTTGTGATATGTGACACTGGTTTTTCCTGGCTACCAGGCTGCTCATCAGGGGTTTCTCTCAGGGTTATCTGGCTTTCTCCCCCCCAGCAAAATTGAAAAAAAAAGATAGGTATTGGGTGGCACTGCACCATGGCGACGCATTTCCCCTGACAGAAGCAGCCTGAATTTCCCAAAAGGGATAATAAAGTAGTAGTGAAAAAAAGAAAGAAGCAGAACATTTGGTCCTTAATGGTTCGTGCATGATCCATGCATGAGTATGAACATGAGGTGTAACACCTCTAATAAGAATGCACTCTGTTTTCCCAACTGTGTGTTTAATGCCGTGGACAGAAGCATTAACATGAAAAAAGAGGCAGGAATATGTGTAAAACAAGGGGAAAATTGACACCAACCTGCTTGAAACCCAACTAACACCACCACCTGAGAAGAAAAAAAAAAGACAACGTTCAGTGCATTTTGTTGATTTGCATGTCTTTTTTGCCGATCACATTGTTGATTTGCACAGACAACAGCATCATGCAAAAGCTGTCAGATTACAGATTCCACCCCCCCCCCCCCCCCCCCCCCAACAACAAAAAAACGCAGCCAAGTATAGTGTTACCTTCAGCATTAGAAATAGCATACTGTACATGCCCTGAAAGCTGCATTTCTGTTTTGCTGAGATGCAACAAACTGAATAATGTACACTGTGTTGAAGTGCAAGCAGTACAGTCATATGAAAATATATACAAAAATACATAACAGCATACGACTTGCAGACACAGCTTACCTCCTGTTTGCCACTGACAAGCTCCTCGCCATCAGCAATGATGGGTGTGTCTGGACTCAGCTTCCTCTGGAAAACAAGTCAGGTAATACAGTATGAGATGGACACAAGTCAGCAAAATAACATGCTATCACAAGACCCCCCCCCCAAAAAAAAACAAAACAAAAAAAAACAAACAAACAAAACAACAAAAAACCAAACAAACAAAAACAAAACAAAAAACCCACTCCCCCAGGGTTTTCTGCTCATGATCATGCAAAGCACAAGAATGTCAGGTACATGCATGAGGCCGTGCTGAGGTCATGAGATCAGCTTACTGGATCAAATTCAGGCAGTGTAAAGGGTGCTGGCTTGTGTCCTAGGAAGAACTCCTCTGGTGTGTGGAACTTCAGGCCAATATTCAGTGCAAACTGAAAAAGACAAAAACAAAACACATCATCCACTATGAAGATGACAGATGAAACAGAACATTTCTTGTGCAACATGAGACATTTAATTTTAAGAAGAAGAAAAACAAAATTACCAATCTGTCACTGCAAGAGAAATCTTTCTTCTTTTTCGGAGCCCAGTTGTCAGACCTCCCTGCTGCATCTGCGGACAAGAATGAATTCAGACACTATCAAACCACAGTTTATAAAACTATATTCAGGGCACCGGCATCTTTCACTAACAATAATTGAGCTGCTAATCTGGAAATGTGACTTCCATCACTGAAAATGCTCTCTCTCTCTCTCCCTACTTTTTTTTTTTTTTACCCTGTCCTTTAAAACCTAAACATCATGAGCACTCAGTAAGGGAGGAGCTGAGCACCATATACATCAAGTCTTCATCACTAACTTTCCATTACTGGGAATAACTCAGAAAGTCCGCATGATGACCTGTTACTCATTTCGTGATAACAGATCAAATGTGAAGTGAAATTCCACTGCAGTCTGTAATCTTAACTCTAAGATTTACAAATGCAGCATTATCCACAAGGTGTACACAACTACGAGAAAGTTTCGCTGTTCATGGTCTTGTTCTGGTATAATTTCACTGACTGCCTGTAGAAACAGAAAGTGGTAACGGTACCTCCAACATAGAAGCTGTCTGCAACTGACACAGGGACACCATCATTTTTCTGAAAAATAAAAAGAAACAAGAAAATATAGAAAGGGTACCATTCAGTGACAGCAAGTCCCCTAGTCTCATGTGTCTGCAAACACACACACACCCAGAAGAACAGTCATCTCCTTCCTGTCAAGGAGACTAAGACAGATGTTCTGACCTACAATTAAGAAGTCAATCAAAGAGTGTGCACTTGTACAGTAAAAGAGATTTAGGTCCTAACTCCCGTAAGATAAGCAATATGGCACGGTACCGCACAACAGAACAGAACACAATGGCTGGTCAGTTTTTTTTTTAAACTGCACCAGTAGTGACTTGTTCTAACTGACCTGTTTAACAAGAATCCGCCACATGCCTATGGCCGGTTTGCGGAAGGAGCCACCGGATGTGGAGATCAGAATCTGAACAGGAATCTGAAGTTTGGTGACCACTTTCTCAAATTTGTCCTGCAGATCTTCTATGCGTACCTTGCCACGACCCACTCCCAGCTGCACAGACAGAAATGAACTATATATATACATGTATATTTACATTATCGTCACTTATGCGCATGCACAATCTTTACTCCTGTGACAGTTAAAGCCTCTAAACACTGTTCGTAACACCACTGAGACAGAAAACTGCTGTTTGCCAGATAGAGGGATGTTTCATTTAGCCATCGTGATCGTTTTTGTGGCTTTGTGGCTTCTACTATAAGACAAATACAATTTTCTCTGAACTTACAGTCCATTCCTTAACAGAATGGGACTCAAAAGAATTATTCTAAACATAGCCACCAATCAGCACCATCTAGCTGGTCATTAGTCCACAACCAAATAACGTCATCTTAATCAAATACGATGTCTCTATACCTGTACATCCTGTGCTAAATACATATATATATATATATGTATTGCAAATTTTACCTGGTTTGTGAAGAACACAATCTTGTAACCGGCCGCCACAAGATGCTTCAGTTTGCCAAACACCTCTGGATACAGGACCCTGCAATAACACTTATCCACCTGTATTATAGAAATAAGACCTGAAAGACATACAAAATATTTTGACAAAGATGAAAATAACAGAGTTCATACTTCAATTAAATTATGGTGGCCAGCATCTGATGTTTGTTCACATAAGTTGATGGTAATTTCAGTTATGTCTGGTACGTAACAATACACACTGATGTCGGCTGTTTACAGGTTCCATGTCCTTTTCAATATATATACAAAGAAGTTATACTCATTTGGTCATACACCAAACACTGAGCAATGTGGAAGGGGGCAAGCACGAGGTTTGGGATCCCAGCCAGGCTTTAAACTCACAGCCCAAGCACTGTAAGACATATGATAGAAAATGGAGTTGCTTTGTTTGACTGATGTGCAAATGGAAACTTCAGTAAGTGTACCTCCAGTCAGTCATGTCCTTTGGAAAAACTCTGCCAGACTGTGTTGTGATGATGGTGCCATCAATATCAAAGCCTGCAATCTGAAAAAAATAAATGAATTTTTAAAAAAATCAGTTTCAAGATTCAGCGTAATACATCACCAGAGAATTTCTTCCAAACTGTGATATGAAAAGGTGTAGAATTAGCACACAAATTATACTGTAACAATATCAATATATACCAATTGCAACAATATTATGTGCTATAGTTTCACAATCTCAGAGGCAGAGAAAGTGGTAACTGTCTCAATATCATACAAGAAACACAAGCTCAGTTAAAATGGAAAGAAATGCTTTGAATACCTTCTCACTTCCAGCAACTCCTTTGGACATAAAGATGTACAACTTCTCATCGGGATGTTCCCATCGGGACTCGGTGGCGGGTTTCACGCGCCTCTTGACATGCGACGATGCTGAGCTGCAAGATTCTGAGGAGCTGCTCCTGCTCATGTTTTTGGAAGTGGACGACTTGGTGTTCAAACTTCCCTTTTCATTTTTTTTCACAGTGTCATCTGTTTTCATGGCTTTTGCAGACTGTTTCAAGCGCTTGAGCTTTTCTGAAACATCCTGCACATGCGACTCTTCATCTTCATCAGAGACATCATGAGACTGTTTCCTTTTTGTAACGTTTTGTGCAGCTGGCTCAGTCTTACTTTTAATCTCGGGAGGGGAAATGGGTGCGCTGGGCTGTTTCTTGTTTGAAGCATTCGTTAGCTGTTCATCTGCTTCTGATGCTGATGCTTTGCTCTTGGAATGTGAAAAGTAATCTGTAAGCGTTTTGGTTGGCGAGCCACTGCTGTCTTTGTGTTTTACAAGTTTTGCTTCCTTGGTGGACGCAGATCGTTTCTCAGGTTTACCCAAAGAAAGTTTGGCCTTTTTCGCAGGACTCTCTGCCTCTGTTTCTCCATTGGAAGAATGTGACCTTTTTCCTGACACATCATTTGTGACCATCTCTTTTGCAGAACTGGAAACGGCATCTACCTTGGAAGTCAAAACCTCTTCCCCCGAGAAGACAACTCTGTGCGGATACTGGCCCTTGAGAATGAACAGGGTGGAAGAGGGGGACATGGAGACCGTCTTGCCCCGCTCTAAGTCTTGGCCATCGACAGAGGATGTGTTCGAACCACGCTGAGTCACACTAATTTCTCGTGTTTTCCAGTTCACCTTCAGCTCAACTGAAAATGCAAGCAAACATAAACTTAAGGTTCAGCTTCATTCCTATTTCATTTCAATGGAGTCAGTAACAAATTACTGCAACCTTCTTCCTCTCAAAGGAAAATGTTCTATATAATCAGTGCGATCACAGAAGTTGCATATATCAGAGTTTTTAATCCCCATCTTTTCTTCTTTTTTTTGGAGAATATTAGTAGGATAAATGTAATGAAGAATCTTCCAACGCAGCAGTCTTAATCTTGTTTCTGTGGTGCATTCCTGTGCTAGCATTCAGTGTTGTTGTTTTTGTGGGTTTTTATTTTATTTTATTTAATCCAAATTTCGTTTCAATCATTTTCTCAGATCACTGTCTCTTATGTCATCAAACTGGATGGGCATGTTAGAGAAACAGATGGATCTCCACCATGCCCCCCCCCCCCCCCTTCACCCGAGATACAGTACATGTACATTCAGCATCCCACAACAACCGATGCAGACGGTCACCTTGCGATCGCGAGCAGCGGGGATCTACGATCTGAGTCTCAGGCGAGCGGCCCAGCATCACAGACTTGTCGTGTGGAAGGGGTATGGGATCGTGCGACCGCTGTAGACATTCCAACACGCACTGTCCCGCCATCGTTGTGCGCAGCAACACAGACTTCAGCAATCGAATCTGTCGGCTGAACTGTATCCTCTGTGTAAATCGCAGCAACACTAGCATCAAACCAGTGACTTGTGAGAGAAAGACACCGGCGTTAGCAAAGAACACACTGCAGACGACGCGTGGGCTGCATGGCGGAAATGCCCCAAAATAATTCCTGAAACGTTCACATCCCAATTCAGAACAATTCTCACTCAATCTTCTTCAACCGGGGTATCAGGTCAACTCGGCCGATCAACAATTCGGCCCGGACTTATGGTCAGGTTGTCCAATGGCCCTAGCCGTCCTCGTCCTCATCCCAACTCGGCCCAGCTTATGAAGCTCTACTGCGGGCGCGAAAGATGTCACTTCACGGGTGTTAAACAAAAAGGATCTGACTCTGTGCCCCTGATCTCTAGGGTTTTCTCATTTTTGCCGCCACTGTTCAAAAGGTGAATCGCCGTTCTAAGTGTGCCGCAATCAGTGATGCCGGAATCAGTTATTTTCAGGCCGGTGAGATTGTGTGTGTGTGTGTGTGTGTGTGTGTGTGTGTGTGTGTGTGTGTGTGTGAGTGAGTGTGCCGGTGTCAGTGTGTGTGTGTGTGTGTGTGTGTGTGTGTGTGTGTGAGTGTGCCGGTGTCAGTGTGTGTGTGTGTGTGTGTGTGTGTGTGTGTGTGTGTGTGTGTGTGTGTGTGTGTGTGTGAGAGAGAGAGAGAGAGATTTCAGTGTGTTTGTTTTTGTTGTTTGTTTGTTTGTTTTTGTTGGGGGGGGGGCGAGGGTGGGTTCAGCCCAAACTCCTGGCCGGTGTGTGTGTGTGTGTGTGTGTGTGTGTGTGTGTGTGTGTGTGTGTGTGTGTGTGTGTGTGTGTGTGTGTGTGTGCCACTGAACGTTCGGGGCCGATTTGGCAAGGGACGAGTTGACTCTGTAAATGGGCCGATCTGACTTTGGCGGTTGCCGAGTTGTCTGTCGGTCGAGTTGACTGAAAATTGTTTTTGGAGAGGCTAGCTTTAGCCAAAACAAATTCACCACAAGATACGGCAAAGTTTGTTGTACAAACACTTTCTTCACTGTGCGTGAAAGATACCAAGATGTTTCGCATCTGTTGACATCATATATTCTATTGTTCATGTGATTTAGACATAATACAGTAAGTTACTGTTGTATCCTGCGAAATATAAATAGTCATTCTTTGAAGATGTGCTTCTTGCTGTAAATCGACAGACCGGCTACATGCGGGGAGCTGTTTATTGCAGTTAGGCCTAGTTACAACCGTTTGGGGTCGTATTTTAGAAATAGTGCTTCTGTGAAAGAATTGGCAGCATCCAGTCTTGTACAGCCTATCACTTATAACTGCCAGTAACTTGAAGCGTACTCGCAGAAGGCGAACTTCTCTCAAGGAAAAGGGGAACATGGGTCTTCTGACGGATCCAAAGCAAAGACAGTGGCTTGTGAGATCTATCTTGCGCTACCAGTCTAAACTTTCGGTCCTGCTCTATGTTGGAGGACTACTTTGGTTCCTGGCGCTCGCCTACCGACCTCTGAATGCTGGCACCTACTTCTCAGAGAATGCACTTTTGCCAGGTGAGCAGACCTAACTTCCTGCTTCCTGCTCGTTGATATGACACAGACGTTCAGTTTATCCTCCCTTTGACGGCCACATCTTGCCTCCCCACTTCCCCCTGCCCCTTCCCTTTTGTACAATCACTGGTTGCGAATTTCTATAATTAGACCAGCCAAGTCATTCGCTTCACTTTATTCTAACCTTGGGGCAACCAAGGCTTCATGCTGGGCAGTGTGTTACATCTTGATATAAACTACTGTTTTGAAGCAAGGAGTTTAGTGCATTTGATGAAAAGTTTTCCACAATGATGTTGTTGTTGTATGTTTATGGAGGTTTTAACAAATAATCATGCTCGCTGATGTGAATGATTAATGTTGCAGGCCTCGTGGAGAGTAATCTTCCTCAGGGTTTCTCTTCCCTTCAGAGCTTTGCCAGCAGCTTAAAGGAGGAGATGAAAAAGGACAAAGAGTAAGCAGCATAGTTCAAGTGATTTATTGTCACGTTTCAACAATTTATATGATACTATAACAGTGTTTCCGATTACGCACAGGTGTGCGTATTTGTGCGCACAGAACTCATAAATTGATGCACAAATTTGAGAAAAGCTCGTCGCCATGATAAACAGTATTTTTCCAGCACTCTCCTGGATTGGCTTAAGCAGTCTGGGACACTTTTTGTGCAGTCATAATGCTCTATTTGGTAAGCATGCGGGTTCCTCGCCTTGCCAGTATGCTATGGCTGACGCGCTACATTTCACATACGTCTCTCCTACTTGGGTACTCCCCTACCTAAATACTTCCGTAAACAACAACAAATGGTTTTGACTTTCAGACTTCTTATCCCAAAAGACCATGGACCCTCACAATTTACAAAAGAAACCTAAAAAAATATGGAGGGACCCTTGTATTTTCAAATCACAGGGAACACTGCTATAAATTTACCTTCTCAAACCCCAGTATGTGTGTGTACAATTCAACAGTATCAAAGAAAAGCTCTGTTCACCTTATGTTCTCTTGAAACTATTTGATATTAATATCAGAGGCCTGTATATTATATATACATAGATTATGGCTGATGTCCTGACCAAAGCATGTGGTCAAGTGGTTTGTCTTGTTTATAAACATGATCAGTGGCAGCCCAAAAGGGTCATACAAAATGTCTGATTGCTTAGTTTGCATTGTTTTATTTCCTCTCATCTGTGCATAGCTGTACATACAGGGACTCCCTCAAACCAAAGTGACTGATGGAATGTATAAATGTTGTGGAGATAACAACCTTTTTTTTTTTTCCAGGCGAGTCCCAAAGGACTGGATCTTCCAACAGTTTCAAGATCTAGGACTTGACACCTATCGCCAGAACTTCACACTGAAGTATCCATTTCGGATGTCTACTTATGCAAAGGAGGTGATGCATACACTCCCGCTATGTTTTGTATTAAAAAATTTCCATAAATTTTGTTGTAAATTATATGTGAGTGATAGAGCTATACTTTTATGAAACTGTGCGAGCTGACGTGCTGAGTTGAAATAAAACTTTTTTATGATATTATTGTCCATTTCAGCTCCAGTTGTTCAGGGGAGAAAATATTTACGCCATCCTGCGTGCTCGTCGCGCAGCCAGCACTGAGGCCCTTGTGATGGCGGCACCACTGCGGTCAGCAAGCAACAGCAAAGGCCGCACTGATGGTGGCATTGCTCTCATGTTGGGACTCGCGGACCAGTTTCGCAGTAAGCTGAGCGACACATAATGTAGCACCAACTCACTGAACCTAGCATTTTCCCCACACCTTCATCTGGTGGAACCAAAATCATCGCTTGCAAGCACATAACATGGTGGTCATAATGTGTGATGAAAATGCCCTGGACTTAGTTAATTTTTAGTAACTGTATGCTGTAGAGCATGTGTGTGCAGTTAGGTACCACTATTAGCCAGGGGGAGCGCTAGCACTAACAGCGATAAGATTCGCACACCTGGCGTTCTTGGGTTTTCCCCAGCGCTGTACAGCGATCCCGCCCGCGGCCAGTGCTTAACGAGGGTAGCCTCCCTTGCTCTCGGGTCAGTGGGTCCAAGGTGGTGATTACCTCCCTTGTTTTTACTTTTAGGAAGTTGTTGTTTATGTTGTACATGTACATTCTAGTGTCTAGAGAGCAACTCTCTGGTTTATTTTTATAGGAGAATGTCGAGTAAGATGTCTCGGAACTATGGAAGGAAAGGTTTAAGGTTTTCGAAGCAGAATGGGGTAAAATATTCCCTAGTCTTTTTAAGTATTCTGACTCTACCTATTTCTGAACGAGTTTGGTATCAGTTGGGGAAAATTTCTGATTCTGATTCTTCAGGTAAGTGTACCACACACCTTACCGAGTCTATGCTCTCGCATAGGCGCCAAGGGGCACCAAAAGCTTGCTCTCTTGAGCACAGACCGAGTAATGTCCCGGGTGTGACGCTACCCGATAGTAACGGCAATGGCATCACTATAAGCCCAATTCAGGAACAATCTGCACTTTGGACTCAGGACTTCACTTTGGACTTGCACCCAATTTCGGGCAGAGGAAAAGCTTGCTCTCTCGAGCTTGACCGAGTACAAAACCCGTGTTGGAGGCTTGTCCTCTGGCCATTGCTCTCTTCTTATTCGTACGGATTTCTAGGTAGGTACTGGGTGGGTTGTCTTGACTGTGGTGTTCCGTTCGTCCGGAAAGTATTCCCCCTGCACTACGGAAGAAATCCACCGACTTCGGTCGAATTTGTCGTACTATACATTTTGTGTTTCTTTTGCTTTCTCCTGCCTCTTTCGTCCACAGAGGGTGCCAGGGTTGGAGCGGAGTGTAGGCTCTGTACACTCCGCAGCACTTGCGGTTACTGGCACCACCCCATTGTCCCTTCCCCGTATGGAAATAGTAATTCCATGCGTCGAGAGTCTTTACCACTCTACTAACTTTGTGTTTAGATGTGATCCCTCACCCCTAATCTCTTCAAACTCTTGGCTATCCCTTCCCCACCCCTTGTGTTGAGCGTTACGCACTGGCAACTAGCACTACCCAGGAGTCTTCTCCCAGGCGGGACTTGTGGCCTCCCAAAGATGCGTTAAGTGTGCTCTTGTGTCGTCTGTCGCTAGGCTCTGTGTTGGGGCGGGGTTAGGTAGGGATAATGCCGGGTAGGTAGGATTGTCGTGTATCGATAGGTGATAGATTACGTACAGGTTAGTTGCTGCAGAGGCTGCCGCCAGGTTCGTCCTAGTTGCCCAGGTTTAGACTCTTTTTTTATTAGAGGCGTAGGGGTTAGAACGCGGAGGCGGCAGGTTTAATTTATACTGTGCCGGAAGTTATTGTTGGTAGGCCTCATTTAGTGTGTTATTGATTTACCAATTACTCTTAGTTTTTATCATTCTAACTTTTGATTCTCACGAACAGTGAACAATAGATTTTTGTTCCAACGATCCCCCGTTCTTTTTCTTATAGTATTTTGTCGACTTGCTTTTCCTTGATTAAAACTTTTATTCTTTTATTCTGGGAAGTTTGGCTAATTTTGTTGTTTTGTGTCTTGTGTTGTTGTGTGTGTTGTGTTGGTGTCTACCGCCGTCCTGACCAACAGCTTTCAGACACCAGCATAGCGGACCTAGCACGCGACAACGTCAAACATAATTCATAGAGTTATAGCAGGCGGCACTACAAATGTACTTGTTTTCTACAAGCAGCAGATCACAGCAATACTACTACTCTCAATACTGCATGTGTTGTTGTTGTTGTTGTTTGTGTGTGTGTGTGTGTGTGCACGTGTGCCTAATTTCTGAGACTGCTGCCTGACAGTTATATTTTTGTGTGCTCAACAGGAAACCCGTACTGGGCAAAGGATGTGATATTTCTTCTGTCTGAGATGGATGAGGTCGGAGTGCTTGCGTGGCTCGACGCCTACCATGAATCCAAGTCACCTTGTGAGTTCACATTTCTGATGCTTTTCACCAATCACCAGGTTATAGATACTTCATGCTGGTCTTTTAACCTCAGACACTTGCCAAGGCTTGTAATGATGACGAGAATGTGACAACATTGATGTAGATGTGGGCAAAACATGAACCATTTGGGGGATGTTGTTGCTAAGAAATGAGTGAAAAAGAAAGCCAAAACATGCGCTTGCCACCCACTTCACTTGCAAGTGAAGTGATGTGTTTGTAGGAAACAGATTACAGCTTCGGCCAAGTGGCCATCTCAGTGCAACTCGCACATGTTTGCTGGCCACATTACAAGTTTACAAAGCTCTAGAATACACTTTGGGAGGACCACTGTCTCAGTCGTGGCATCATTTGTGCAAAACATATTTTTGACACGGTGGGGAGTTGCTCGTCCTGCGAGGTGCTGGTTAATGGGAACAGTAAGTGTTGTTTGCACTTCAACTGATTCATTTTAAACAAATTATACATACGTGTACATGTAAAACCCTTCTGCGCTCTAGGCATGGGCCGATGATTGTGTGTGGCACAGAGGAGGAAAGACGGTGCTGAGATCTTTCCAGTGATTGTTTAGAGCACCTTCAAAGGCATTGACTTTTCTTTGAAGCTGATTGAAGATGCAGGTGGTCGTCATTAGTTTTAGGTTAAACTTATTCAGTTCTTGTGAGGTTACTGTGGAGATCATTTTCTTTGGAACTACAGGTCTGACCACACTATATCCCCCATTGCGCTGTATTGAAGTGGGTTGTAATGCAGCTGGCATGTGCTTTTCTGACATGCATGTATTTCTGTTGTCTGAAAGGAGGTGGAATTTGAAGTGGTGGGTTGACAAGGGAGGTTGTATATATATATATTTCACATATTTTCCCAAAGATCGGCCAAGCATTCCAAAGTAACTTTTTAAAAACTTTATTTTTAGATGTGTTCGCAGACGATCTTCCAGGGCGCAGTGGTCCCATCCAGGCAGCCATCAACTTGGAGATCCCACAGGACAAGGTTCGATACCTGAATCTGAAGGTGGAGGGGCTTAACGGACAGCTGCCTAACCTTGACCTCTTCAACCTGGCCGTCCGCCTGGGGCGCCGAGAACACGTGCATGTAACATTGCATCATCGTGTAGGTGTCTTGTAGTTTTCTTTGTGTAAAATAACAATACACATGTCCACTTCCAGGTGGTGAACTGCTTTCTCACTTTTCTATTTTGTGCGTACCTAACCCAGACAGTTTCTGGTTCACCCGTACAGTGTTCAGAGGTTGTGCTCTGGCTGAAAGATTTCAACTTTGGTGGATTTGCAAAGTTTGAGAGTTGCTATGCTAGGAGTTGCTTTCAGTGAAAATAGGTTTTACTTTGCAATAGTAAGGGACAAGAAATAGTTAAACAAAATAGGGCGCTCTCCGATTACCCACTGTGCTATAGGGACTCACCTAAATCTAAGCCAAGACAAACTTAAGTTGACTGATGGGCCAAACTGTATGTGGGCTGTTTTTGCCTGCGTGTCACAGTTTAGAAGTCAGATATTTCCCTATGATTTATAATTTTTTTTTACAAACATTTGTTTGGCTTGGTGATCAGACAAGAAAGACGAACTAAATTCTGCATTTTGTAATGTTAACTCAGCCGGGATGTTTGGCATGTCAGTCTGTCATCATGATTGTAGCGGTGGTATTTTTTTTTTAGCACCACCACCACCCTCATCCCCCACCCCACCCCTGAAAATTAATATGAAGACTCTCCTGAGAATGATTACAAACCAGTATGTACAAATGATGCTGCTCCTATTATTGCTTGTACTGCCCGATAGCCCCTGACCACATAGTGAACACTTTGTGCTCTCCTGCGCTAGAGAGCGTGGGCACGGTGGGTAACTGGAGAGGCCTGTATTGTGCCTTTCCCAAAGTTTCTGCCATAACGTTCATTCAAGGGTAACAATTATATATCTGATCTGACATCATGCAACAACATTTCGTCATCCATGTCAGCGTTGTATCTCTGGCCAGAGTAAAAATGATGCAAGCGTTTGACCAAGGCTGTTGACACAGGACTATCAGAGTTTGTGTCTTGTGTGTTGACAGGGAGATCACCACGACCCAGAAACCTGGGAGGGATTTCAGCACATGCTCGGTACTATGCTGAACATGATGTGGACGCAGGCATCAGGAGCGCCATCTGGTAGCCACGGCCTCTTCCATCGCTATCACATCGAGGCTCTTACGCTGGAGGGGGTTCGACTCTCAAAGGGGATGAGGGCATATTCATTGGAGCAACTGGCGAGGTCAGTGAAGTAGTTGAATATTTGTGCAAGTGCTAATCTTAGTGCTTATTGGTTGATCCTAGGTTAGGCTGTGATATGTGACACCAGTTTTTTCTGGATTCTAAGCTGCTTATCAGAGGTGTCTCTTTGACTCTTCTGGCTTTCCTCCCCCTGCAAACTCGAAAATGCTGTAGATGGTCAGGTTGCGTTGGCATGCAGCGACATGCTTCACTCGGTGGAGAATCATCTGGAATTTCCCAAAAAGGGAAATAAAGTCAACTTAAAAGGGAAAAAGAGATAAATGTTGAGAAAGGACATTGTACATGTGTTAACAGGTCTGTTGAACGATCTTGAGCTGACTTTATTGTTTCCTTCACCAGGGTCGTGGAGGGAATATTTCGCAGCTTGAACAACCTGCTTGAGCGTTTCCACCAGTCATTCTTCTTCTACCTCTTGCCGTCCACTGACCGATACGTGTCCATCGGTCTCTACATGCCGCCTTTTGGACTCATGGCTGTGGCTGGTGTCATTAAAATATCCTTTACACATTGAGAAGAAATGATCATGTGTATTATTACCTCAGCATATTATTGCTGAAGGCTTGTGCTGGAGGCAGGGTACAGAATAGGATACACTTTTGGCGAAAGCAGTCTCAGCGTTTGTGCGAAATGTTTAAGGCACTAGATGCAAGCTAGCAGGGTGTGCGGGGATGCCACTTCCGAAGCTTTAATTTTTGCAAATACAGTGATGCTCTGGACATTTTGAAAGTATTTTGCTTTCATAATTGCGCAGCTTTTAATATGAAATCTAAACCATTGATCATCTCAGTCTTGCCTGTGTTTTTGTCAGCATGCCACTGAGGTGCATTTTTTTCCTTGACTGGCGTAAGCTCTAGCTCTGTGGATCATGGCAACCTCCCCACAAGAACCAGAAGATGAGAAAGAGAGAGAAGAAAAACAGCTTGGAGAGAAGGAGACGGAAGGAGGGGAACCGGGGAAGAAGGAGACAAAAGGGGGAGAACTGGGGGAGAAGGAGACAGAGACTAAAAAGAAGGAAGATTCGAGCGGTTCAGGGGATCCGCATAATGATTCTCACTCAGAGAAGAAGAAATCACTGGCAGATCAGGAGAATGCTCCTCAAGACTTGGCCGTGGATGATGGCGACTCAGATGATGACGACGGTTTAGAGGTATGTGAGTCAGTGATTTTTTTATTTTGTGAGTAGTTTTGGTGAGGTACCATTTGTTTTGTCTGAAAGGTTTCCTGTACAAGCGTTGTGTTCATTTGTACAATAGACCAAACTGGCATTCAGTACTTATTTCCTGTTTTGTTTATTTTCATTTTGAAATATGAAAGATTGGGTCTGCAGGGTTTTAATAATTCAATTTGGGGGGGGGGGGGGGGGGATTGTCAAACATCCTGCAGAAATGCATCATCTCTCACTGGTTGCTGACACATGCAGCACATCATCTCCCAACCCACCCCCACCCCCAACCCTCCCCCGCCCCTAACCTAGACCTGTTTGTTTACACATTTAGACAAACCTCACTCTGCGCTTAGAACTGGTCATTACAGTGAGAGAAATTAACACTTTGTTGAATTCTTACTAGTCAGTACGAGGTGCTTCCCCTTACCCTGGAGTTGTAAAGGTGAGCTACTCCCTAAAGCTTTTGTGTCATTACAATGATTACATTCACTTTTAGCCCATCCTCATCCAGTGAACACTCTTTTCTTTGTGCAGCTGGGAGAGACGATGAGGATTTTCCTATCCGTGGCGCCCGTTGTGACGATGTCGTTCCTCCTCGGGCTGATGACCTACACGGCACCCCACCTCTTCTCGAAGTTTGAGCCATCTAGGAGTGTGTCCGTTTTCGACGTCGTCACATATGGCATGATGGCGGTCTTTACAGCCTCTCTCACCTACCCTTACCTTTTGTACAGGTATGACGCGCAGAGGAATCTATAGATGTTCTCATATGCGATAAGTGATTGGTCTTGTATTTTTGTATTTTGTCGTGCCATCAGAATTCGTCTACTTCCCCTTGTGATGTATGGTATGGTTTCTTTAGACATGTGACTTTGATTACCATAGTGACCTTAACTTTTTACACTAAATATCTTGAATCTGAAGTTTTCTAGTTTGGCTAGTGAAAATTAATTTTTCAGTCACTTGCCAAGGGCTAGTGTGGAAAAATCAGATGTGTGTTAGATCACAAACAAAAGAAAATTATCTGCACTGGTTTTAAATGATTGTTCATCAGTAAACTTCTGATCTCTGTGTTCATCAGTAGACTTCTGATCTCTGCTTTCTTTCCACTCTAACAGGAAAGCTGACCCAGACAGTGAAATCCTTATCAACTGGCACCTGCTGAAGTGCATTGGTCTGCTCGTTCAGGGTCTCATGCTGTTTGCCATTTCCCTCATCAACATCTCGCTCGCTTTCTTCATCGCTGCTACCTCCCTACCAGTCATGATGGCCGTCTACGCTACAAAGTCTTGGTGCGTGAGGAAAACCAATTGACCTTTGACAGTTAGCATTCCACGAAACGGGTAGCATCTACAGCAGATCCAGATTCAGAGTTTTCCTCGTTTACGTGGCCACCAAAGAGCATTATGTTGCATTTGGGGATCTACTAATTTCTAAGATAGACTGGTTCGATCACATAGGCAGTCACAAGCACAGCTGTTCCAAAACAGAAGTGTCTCAAGATAAAACCTAGTCTTCGTAGCAGTAGCACCTGTAAGTAAGAAAAACAATGTGACTCAGACTGGGTTTTTCATTGCCTAGTTTACAGTGGTAGGGGGCAACCATTTTATGGAACAGTATGAATGCTTTTTAAGCCTTTTACCGAGCAATTTACCCATAATAATGCAATTATCAACCTGACTTCAATTTTCCTTGCAGGCTTTCCAAAGGTCTCCAGCTTGTCGCTCTGCTGATCGTCTCGCCGCTTGGTCTCTTGGTGATGGCCGCTTGTGTGACCGTGATCCAGAAGAACACAGATGATTCATGGTTGTTCAGCCCACTGGCGGCCATGGACGAGGTGAAAAACTTGCTGTTTCTGCTGCTGGTCGATCAACACTTGTTTGCGTCCTGGACCTTCTTGGTGGTCAGCTTAGCATACTTCCCTGCCTGGCTGCTGTTCTGGGCAATTCCGTTTTGCCAGTTTTGACAGGGGTCGGTGGGGGAACCAGGTTAGTTAACAGTCACCTGTAGTGTTACCACCTGCGGCTCCATGGAATTTCCGCCACAAGTATTTCTACTCACATTTCACTCAAGTCATGAAGTGTTTTTGTTACTGTCTTTTTACTTGGAGTTTGATGGTTAATTTGTGTACTTGTGTGTGCGATTGAATGAGTGTTTGCCAGAAGAAATCACAGCGCAGTGTTTTCCATGGTACATGGACACTCCATCAAGACACTCCATCAATGCTGAAAGAAAACTTGCTTTGTTAAAACCTGTGCATTAAAAAAAAAAAAAAAAAATCAGGCACCACCATGAACAAAATGCACCATATCAGATACTTGTCCCTCCCTCCTCCCCACTCTCTTGTTTCGGTTTGCTACCCTGTCACATCTTTTGGGCTGGTTGGGGGGGGGGAGGGAGGGGGCATGATTTATATTTATTTTAGATAATGAAATGTGAGAGTGTGAAAGAGAAATGCTAGCAGTGCGTGAAAAAATCACGTAGTCAAGAAAAACACATCAGGGGCCGTGGTCACGACGCGTTCGTAACTTTTCCGCCACCGATTTACGCACGCGAGGGTCCGTAACTTACGATTTGTGATAAAATTGGGTGGTCATGACGTTTGCGCAGAGTTACGGCCGCTCGGAAACCCTTGCGTATTGTACACCACCTAGGAGGGTGTCGGAAAAGTGCCGTAGCCTTTGCGTAAATCTGAAAAATGGCGGCCCGCTTGATTTACCAACTGCAAATGAGAAGAGCATTGCGACGGGAAAGGGTGTTCCGCGATCGTACTAACCCTTTTGACTCGTACGACGATGTGGACATGCTTCAAAGGTTTAGATTTAGGAGGAGAGACCTGCAGGAATTGTGCGATCTGCTGTAGGACGACTTGAGGTACCCGTGTAGAGGGGGCGCGTTCAGTTCACTACGCACCCTGCAATGCAAAGGCCTGTATGGCCGGCCGTACACACATCGTGGGTTGATTTGTTTCCTTTTTGTGGGTTAACATTTGTTGTGTGTGTTTCGGACTAGTTCAGTGCTGAACGCACTCGATCAGTCCTCACTGATCACACTCTTCACATACATGCCACGCATTTAACCTGACGCTACGGCAGATAAACATGACTCGATCAAAAACTCTGTAGTGAACGCGTAGTGAACACACCCCCTCTACTCTTTCACTCTTCACGCTGGAAGGAGAATTTGTGCAGGTCACGTGATGGTGTTTTCCGTGGGAATCCCAGGGGTCCCACACCTATCTAAAAATAACCCGTACGTGACACCGTTTCCAGTAAGTGCGCGTCGTGACCGGCCAACTAGCGGAAGAGATAGTTTTCACGTAGCCACGTACGAACTTACGATCCGCAAATTATTTGCGCAAAGAAATTTGCGTTCGCGTCGTGACCACGGCCCCAGGGCCCTGGTGTATTCTTGGAACCAGTTTTCTTTTTCGGGTTTGCTGCTGATTGTATTAGCTGCATTTATGCACATTTGTGGATGTAAATATTGTTCAGCACCTCAAGATGTGTGCAGATGCAGTTTTTCACTTTCTTTCATCTTGCGCACAGAAAGGTTGCACAGGTGAGTTTGTACAGAAAGTCTAGTTTTATCTGGTGCATGGCTCTGCTAGGTTAGAAAGATTTAGTTTTATAATTTACTTTTGACAGTTCTGTGTGCCATAGTTGGAATTTCAACTTCAGTTAGAACTCGTATGTGAAAGAGGTCTGTATATAGTGCACTAAAGTTAGATCCATTTTGGGTGGGTTTTAGTTGTTGCACCGCAGGGAATTGTGCACCCGAGTTTGTTTTTTTGCCATTTTTTTCAGTGTATTGTTGAAGTTGGTGCTTTGTGTAGTTTGATATCTTGTGTTTCTTGTATAGCATTTTGAATTACAGCATATGGCATACAGTATTTTGCAACTGAGCTCTTTGAATGTGACCTAGGAAGATTTTGCATGCAAGGTGTGCGATGTATTTACCAACTTTGTTGACAAATTTTGTTACATTCCAGTCGTGGTTGGTGCAAGATATTTTCTAAACTTGTCAATTTGATTTCAAGAATCTCTTGTCACATGTCACACACATCCCCCCTCCCCCCCCCCCACCCCCTCACACACACACACACTTGTTTCCTTGTTAGTAAGATCACTTTGTCAGATACATACATTTGATTTTTCTCTGTTTACCAAGTGAGCAGGGGCATTTGCCTGTAACTAATATTATTAGATATTAAATAACTACAGCAGTGTTTATAAAATCTTTTGATACAAATGGATACATCTTTGTGTGTGTGTGCAACTGTTACTGTGTGCATCAGTGCCACAGTGTGTGTGTGCACATGATGTATAGGCATGCAAGCTTTGTAAACTGCCAAAATAATCATGTGGCTGATTGTAGGCAGAAAATAAATGGAAGAAGAATTGATTAGGAGTGACGAACCTCAGGTAGAACATATATATATATACAAACACCTCACTTTGGTGAACTTTTTTGTTGCTTTTTTTGTTTTGCAAACAGCTCAAAAGTTTTCTGTAAGCTGATACTAGTGATAGTATCGAGTTATTAACATCAAACAAACATAAGTTCCATTTCAAAACAAGTTTAATTGCTGACTGGTGCGACCAAGCAATGACTCCATAACAAAAATGTACAGGAAAAACTATGTCGCTATGTATGTGTACAGACAGGACACTTCTGCCAGTCTATCACACCTGATGTAAAATGTTCACTTTGCTAAGTGAGGGGGACAGGTAACAATCTCAAAAACAAGGGGAAACATTATACTGTATCATTTATTTTTTATGACACAAAAAGGGTAAAGTGTTACATTACATTACAGTAGCAGATGAAGTTAACGAATCAAGTTCCACTGGCATATACTGTAGGAAATCTGGACAAAGTCTACACACCTGAGCTGAATGCCGTCGGAAACGTTCTTCAATGGGAAGTTGTCAGTTGATAACACGGTAGTAGCTGAAAAGAAAGTCATAACTACCACTGGCTGCTACAAACAAACAAGGCTGGAAAATGAAGACCGGTACATGTACTCTATAACTGATCAATTCAATCCGTGAACACTTTCTTCTTGACTGAACCAAGAGAACGTAAGTATTGAGAGTAACCTTCCTGTCACCAACACAACAGCAAATCGTACCAAGCATTAGACATTTAGCAAACTGAAAGCACAAACCTTTGCCTAGGAACGGAGCAAGATTTGTCTGAAATGTTTTTGAGAAAATGCAAACCATGCTGTTATGATGTATCACTTATCAATGAGCCTCACAAACTCCAAAGAGGCACAGCTTGTAAGGGAGTTCATTATACTGTACTTGTTCTGCCAAATGAAGAGTAGGCCAACCCAAATAAATTGCACGCGGTGCTCCATAAGACGATATTACATCCAACACCAAGTGCAAACCATCCCAAGCATTTGCATTTACTGACCAGCAGTCAGTTACGAGATTATGTCCATTCAGTCTCCCTGCTAAACATCGTTAAGTGCAATAGCCAACACATGGCACATAGATGTTCAGCAAAAACACTGATGATATTGAGACAAAAAGAAAGAAAAATTGAAGGTTCTCCACAGGCAGTTTTAACAGATCTTTCCCTGGTGGATTACAGCTCTCAGGATTTCATTCACCGTCAGAATGTGAAGTGCATCACAATACTGTGGTGTCTTGTACTGACAGTGTGCTATGGCTTCTAAACAAAGAATCATCACCAAACTCCGCTGTGGTTTCTAAACAAAAAATCATCACCAAACTCCCCAAGCAAATCAGTGGCAAAATAAGGCAATTCTTTGAGATGCATCCCAAAACTATTTCGCTGTGCTTGCATTGAGCCTGGCCATGTTACAATAGTGCCAGGTTTGTAAACTGTATTGTCGATGCTTCGGTGGTCATAGCAAGATTCTGAAATAACTTGCTGCTGCTGCAAACACAAGATGTCAACTGTGGTTGAGCACATGAATGGTGGAACAATATATAATTCTCCTCTGTCCCATAACCACAATCTAAATTTCTGGTACACTACAGGATCACAGGTGCGCATAAGGCAGTCACTTGCGGTGGGACTTGATAAAGTTAATAAGACCATTGGTAGAAGAGTCGTGGGTGTTGACGGGGCTCGAGCCCGCAAGCTCTGGCTGAATAACCTTGGCAAGCTGTTTCCCCAGTTCGACTCTGTAGACAGATAACAAAAAGATTCATTTCTATGTGTTTCTTCTATCAAACAGCAGAAGATTAGTTTCAACCAAGCAAGCCACTGTTCTGCAAAGAAAACAATGCATGGTTAATCAATACCCACACTGTCAGTGTTGTAATGTGATGCTACCAAAAAGCAATACTGTATGCATGGATACTGAGAGTACCCCCCAAAACTTGTCTGATCGGCCTATTGACTTGTGTGACGCGCAGATGTGAGCATTCAAGCTTTCATGCGACTGTTTTACACTTACCCCCACTGGTCGTAAGAGTTGATATCCCAGATGACACCTTGGACGAAGATCTTGTGCTCATACATGGCTGCAAAACACCAAGCACACACACTGCTATAAGACACGAGGTACCAGTTTTTGCCTGCAGATGCTGCTTTTCAGAACAGAAAATCTCCCAGCTTTTACCTTAAGTTTTTGTTTTATTCTTTTATTTTCAGTTATCTCCCAAAACCTGGATCTGCTGATTTCCCTTCTACTTTCAAAGTATTTTTATTGTTAGCTTGAGCAGACACCAACCTATAAGGGCTCCAAGCATGAAGGGTGTCAGCTTCTGGAAGACGATGGAGTTGCTGGGCCGGTTACCTTCGAAAACCTGCACACAATAATGACATGTTTTTCGGTTACCTTTGAAAACTTGCACACAAACATGACGGTTTTTTTTTGTTTTTAAGTAAAACAACAAATACTGACATCAACAGACACAGCGACCGACCTTGTGTGGCAGAATGTGAGCAATCTGATCTTCTGCCATCCCTGATTTCTTTAGCTCGGCTTCTGCCACATCACGACTTTTGCCCAGCATCAGCGCTTCTGTCTGAGCCAGGAAGTTGGCTTGTAGGATCTGAAAGGTGAGAAGTACAACAGTCATCTTACGGAGAACCTGTACTTTCACCATGGTGGTTCTTACCATGGAATATACCGGACTACTCAACGGCTTTTTCAGCATAAGATAAATGAATTCAGCAAAACCAGGGTCAAAAGCATTGACTCTCAGCTCAATGTATGTTATTCTTTCTTATGCGGAATGTGTGATGAGAGTCTGAATCACTGTCCTGAGCTGTACAGCCATAAGCACAATATTCCTACCTCATGATGAAGCCCTTTCTGCACAGGATTGTGAGTCTCCACCGGCAACAGGAAGTCACAGGGGATCAGGCGGGTTCCTGAAACAAGGTCGCCAGAGGTCAAACATGACATGAGAAATTTCATCAACAAATATGCAGCCAACAAATTTGTCCCAGCTCCGTTCTACTCATTACATCAGCAGTCAGAGATTCGAACACCTACCAATTACCCTCTGAAAAGTAAGTCTGTGTGTTTGGTTGGAAGGATTGTATGTTCTCTTGTCATGCAGTCAGCTAGTGGCCGCTGAACACTACCCTTGGGCTGCAAGGCTTCCCCTGAAGGGCTTGTTTGTACCAAACCAAAGCCTCCAAAAGAGAAGTAAATGGCTTACCTTGATGGATCAGCTGATAAAATGCATGCTGTCCGTTAGTGCCTGGTTCTCCCCACACGATGGGGCCGGTGGTGTAGTCCACACGTTCCCCACTTCGAGTGATATACTTCCCGTTACTTTCCATGTCACCCTGCTGGAAGTAGGCTGCGAACCTGTGCATGTACTGATGACAAAGAAACAATACTGAGTGTTGGGGACACCTTTGCTTCACACTACAAGAGCACAGTTTCCATGTTTTGTGCATGCAAGGCTTTCATGGAAAGAATTGCACACATCAAGCAAAGGAAACACGAATGGAATGACTCCACATTTATTATCACTCCATTTAGAATTTGACATTTGCACTACTTCTTTTCCAAGATGTTACTGGACAAGAATTGCGCTTTAGAGAAAAACCAAACAAACAAAAAACTGAACGCAGAATCTCCAAGAATACGTAACAGAAGCAGCTTACCTGATCATAAGGCAGCAGAGCGATTGACTCGGCCTTGTAGAAGTTGTGGTACCAGATGCCTAGCAAGGCCAAAATCACTGGAACCTGAACAGACAGAAATATTGGTGTTTAATATGTTTCATATACTCACCAACCACGCATACATCAAACTGGCTCCTGAACTGTCAAAGAAACAGAAAGAGAGCCAACAAATAATAGTAAACATCAACACAACAACTGAACCCCCCCCCCCCCCCCCCCCCCCCCCTTCTCCATGGTAGCCATATCCCTTTGATCACTAACCTTGAAGAACCTACCACTGGAAAGACATGGATATGGGCATGCTGGCAAATGCAAATAAATTGTTCAAACACTGGTCAATAGGCTAACCAGTGCACAATATACATGAACACGCAGGCAAACACAAGTAAGTTGTTCAACCAATGACTGGACAGTTAACCGGTGCACAATGTTAGTGGCTCACATTCTCGTTCAGTGGCGCACTGCAGAAATGCTGGTCCATGAAGTGGGCCCCACCCTGCAGTTTCTCAAAGTTGTCCATACCTGACAAAACACAGACACACAAAGTCTGTGAGTGATGAGGGAAGGGTGTCCTCTCCAAGCCCCCCCCCCCTCCCCCTCCAGCTTCAATACAGGTGGGTGGGTGGCACTGCACTATATTGCATCAATGCCCTAACCTCGAGCGGAATCAACTCAAAGGGATAAAAATTTGAAAGGTATTGCCAAGGCAATGAACTCACCGATGTGTAGAGCAATGGACAAGCCAATGGCCGACCACAAGGAGTAGCGGCCACCCACCCACTGAAACAAATATCAGTTATATTTTATTCACGTTTTATTGTCAGCATAGCGTACATCTCAATATCACCACTTCCTAACTAAGATATGAAGTTGTTACCAGCGATTTTATTCTCTGAGAATTTGATTCATTTGCCGTTGTCAGCTTTTTATGTGTGTGTGTGTGCAAGAGGATGGGTGTGTGGGTATGTTTAAATTCAAAATACTTTATTTAGGGGTAATCAAATGTTAAGGCCAGCTTTAAAAAATAAATACAGCCAAACACTATTAAGAAAGAAAAGGAAACTGTTTAACACTACACACAGCAAAATATATAAATCACATCATGGAACATGGCAATGGAAAATGTGTGGATGGGTGCAGGCTGCATGTGAGCAAAACTGGATGAATGGGTGCAGCTGTTCTGAAAGGTGGGGACTGGATGTTAGTGGAAGGATGGGGAAAGGCACATTAGAAGGTGAGGGAGAGAAATGGGTGCAGGTGTGCAGCGTTAGATGGGTGGGCCCAGGTGTTTTGGTAGGTGGGGGACAGAAAAGGGATGTGTTTGAAGGTAGGGGAAAGCAAAATAAATGGATGGGTGGGTGCAGGTGTTTTCAAAGATACAGATGAAAAATAAAAGGGTGCACACTGTTTAAAAGACTCACATCCCAGAACTCGAACATATTCTTCTCATCGATGCCAAAGTCCCTCACTTTGGGCTGAAAACAAGAACATGAACGGCTTTAACAAGAGGAAACCTAAACCACATGAATAAAGAAATGCCATATGCCTAATTCAAACTTCGTCATGCATTAATAGGAAGAAAGATCTAACAATGACTGGTAACATAATGAATGTGTGCACACAGAGATTCAGTGAAGTTGCAGTTGTCTGAAAAAAAGGTCTCACCCCATTTGTCGACAGAGCCACAAAATGCTTCGACACAGCACTGGTCTGAAACAAACACACAAAGAAGTTTTTTTTTCTTCTCTCTCTCGCTTCATACATTTTACAGTTTGCAAAAGTAGTGTTATGCATACCCCTGCATTCATTCCATACAGAATACAACAGATATGCAACACATGGCACTGCACATCGCAGGTGAATCAAGGCAGTGTTTCCAATAGCTTTCTAACAAAAGGGTCCCAGGGACCTTCTTCCAAAATTTCAGGGGGTCCTTTTGCAATATCTGTGAGTCCCTCAGTAATATGTTTTGTTTTTTCTTTTCTGACCCTTCCAGTGCACTGCTGCTGTCTGGCAGTGAGTTCATGTCTTCCTTCACAGTTGGACTTGCCGGTCTCCTCTTCTGGCCGGTCGATTAACTTCAAGTCGAATCATCACTAGTCATCACTACTCATGAACTTTCTATTGTCCGCTCTGAGCAAAGATCATTCACAAGGGCAGGGCAGTACCAGAAAAACGTATGCATATGGGACTTAATTTGTCTGTGTTAGTTTTCAGATTTCTGTGCATATTTTGCACACTGTCAAGCACAATCGTAAACACTGCAAGGGGAAGAATCGAGTAAAGACATAGCCAAAAGCTAGTCGGAACAGGTATGTTTTCAAGACAGACTTGAAATGATCTCTGTCAAGTCTCTCTCTGAAGGGATCTAGTAGCACCCTCACTTGGATATTAATTTCACCTTCATAAAGACACACTTGAATGCAACACAACCTCCTGCAGTCGAGCCAACGAGCAAAACCAGAGTACACAAATAGGAAATATACAGAAAACACATCACAAAAAAAAAACAAAAAACCAATAACCTTTCCAAGCAAAGAAACCAACTGTAAATCATGTAAAAGCAGTGACTGCATGAATACAGAAGTCAAACACGTTTAGAAAGAAGCTCTACTACTTGCTGGTATGTGTGCATGTAGAGACACCAAAAAAAAAATATATATATATATATATAGTACAAGCTCTACTGCTTCAGGTTTTGCCCTGCAACAACTTATTCACAAAATTTTGGTTTTTGATATTTGACATTTTAAACTTAAGCAGTGCCTTCAACTTGTCGAGAAGATCATGTGCTCTTTCTAGTCCATACAGGCTTCTTTCTTTCAGTGCCTGACTTCATGACTGATAATCACTGAATATTTGGTTCTGAAAGTGACAAACAAAATTTAAAGGACCGGATCGCTTTGGGTCAAGGTTGTCATGTAAGTTCAGAAGTTGGCAAATGACTGCAGCAACACAACACTTTTAATGAAATGAATTAACTCATATACAAAACAGGTCAGTGTAGTAATGCAGAGTGATATAGACAAGAAAAGGACATTGATCCCATTTAGTCTGCACTATACTGCACATAAACAGGAAATTCCAAACTAAAGACATCTTAGTACACCCATGATGAAATTACAAATCATTTGTAGCTAGGTAAATAATAATTTGCAGAGCAAATAACACAGTAAGTACAACTCTCATTTAACTTTTTTAAATGTATTGTGGCACTTCGGACATTATGTACAATTTTTAAAAAAATCATTGTACCAGTACATGTACTTCACACCAGAATGGGATGAAACTTTTGCCAAGCGACGCCTTGTGTTTAAATTACCACTTAACTATGCTCTGAAATCCTTTATAACTTGGCAGTCAACAACAGGACAAGGCCATCAACACTGAAAACAAGGAACACAACTGAAACCGTCAATCAGAAATGTCTTGTTGCCAATTTCTGATGCATTTTGTTTACTTTGTCAGGAGGCTTCCCGTCTGCTCCGCGCCGTGGGGAGGTCTTTTTACCACAAGACACGCATGTGATGCATTTCTGGTTATCGCCCTGATCTGATCTCGACATCTGAAAATAGGTTGTTCATGATGCTGTATGTTGTAAATCTGACAAAGTGTAGGGTTATGGCCAAAGTCAGGACTTCATGGTGCAGGAGAAGCGCATTAGGATTCCAGATAACTTATAACCTAGACCCATCATGTAGCCATCGGGGCTACTCATAACCCAGGCCCTCAAACTGTCAAATAGATGATCAAAGAAGTACAAGTACCCACAGGAAAATTCTAAATGTTTTCTGCAAACCAACAAAAGAACAGTTTTATTGTGTAAGAGCTTCCTGCACCTTAATCCTTGACATGTATTACAAAAGCGATCCGGTCACTTGATAATAAGAACAAACGTTATTTTTTTCAAAGAAACCATGACCTCTATGAGACAAATGCACCTGCTCAAAAATTTACAAATAAATCTGAACCATCCACTGACTCAAACAGAGTAAGTCAACCAGACACACCACATACAGAGCCAACAGCTGTGCTTGCAAATGAGCTTTGAATTAAATCATGGCCCATGTAATTGAGCATGTCATGGACACTTGTATAATGTGATGCTGCTTATTATGTTGCGAGCTGGACTACCCATGTGTATGCGTGCTGTTGGATACATCTGTGCTTGTTTTTTTATGGTGTGGTGGTTGTTACTTGTACCGCATAAGCCCAACACATGTATATACATCATTACATATATTTTCTATGGCCTGCAGCTGGTGCAGGTCACTGCTGGTGGCGGAGGAGGATATTTGTACTACAGTCGAACCTGCCAAGGCGGTCACCTGTATAAGCCAAACCACTGTCTAACCTGGTCACCCCAGAGGATCCCCTGACACACTAGCTGTTGACATGACACCCTGGATAACCCGGCCACCTGTCTAAGGTGGTCAGTTTGACCCAGTCCCTTGGGTGACCGCCTTACACAGGTTTGACTGTAGTGTATACTGCATCAACCTTATTACCCTACCATTTTGACTCAAGAACTCTGTGCAGAAGAAAAAAAAAAATCATGTGAATCACATTCTAACTTTTGAAATCACGTCACATACCAATCTTTACCCTAAAAAACAAAACCAAAAAAAAACCCCATGAAATTATAGCGGTTAAAAAAAGAAAAGAAAGAATGACACTGCAGCAGGTTCAATGGTCTCATATGCATGTCAAAATCCAAACAGGAAAAAAAATCACTTCGATTCTATTATACCTGCCTGCCAGTGCTTGGTTCAGCAACGTCTGTTTTGTATTGCTCAACAAGATCCCCTGATACTTCAACCTTAACCTGAACCGTGTGTCTCAACAGAACAGGCGCTGTGCTAACCTGCTCAATCATATAGATTACATGTACCCCAAAACACTTCATAATTAGCCTGGACACTTTGTGTGCCCTGTTCTTGGCAAAATGTTGTTAATGCTACTGTAGTCAAGCGGTAATTATCTTCAGCCACAGAAAGCTCAATGAGCATCACAACTTCCATGTTTCCGGCAAGCGAGATAAAATCAGAGTGTTGGTAGCCATGTGGAGGTTTGGTACATGAAAACAGCCACACAAGCAACCCTTTCCTCTGACAGCGCTGGTAGCAATCGGCCCCAGAACACGAACAACAACCAACAATAACATCCTGAGCACTTTTTTGGTTATTTTGCCTTTAATGGTTCCTCCCAAAGTACCAGGGTCGCAGAGGAGACAACTGGTACACTATAAGGAACATGTCTTGTGTCCCAAGATTAGGACACTTTTTTTCGGGATACTGACAGAAACGGGTGCACAGGGCCAAAAATCATTTTCTCTGCAGTAAAATCTACATCAGTGCAGTGGGATTGTTGAATATTCCACATTATGACTGTTTGTACTAAAATTGCAATCAAATACGCACTTACTCCAATGCAACGGCAGGTGGGTTCTCAACAAAACAAATGCCACTGCCATAAAGTTGGCAGTAACTTCCTGCCAAACACAACAGATGGTATCTTTGCTTGGGTTGGTATTATTGTTGACACTGGCATGAGTTTTCCCACTCCCAAAAAGGTTATCCAGAACATTTTCAAAAGAAGAAATGGTGGGGATGTCAAGTACTCCTCAAAACCAACAAATGGTGGTGGTGGTGATGGGGAGCGGGGTGGGGGATGGGAGGCCAAAAGAAAAAAAACCAAAAAACAAACAAACAGACAAAAACCAAAAAAAAAAACCACCAAACAAAAACTGGCAAAAATTGACCCTTTGCCCCCCCCCCCCCCCCAAATTCTGAATGATACGTGATACTGATATTATTGTCCTGCTTATCCCCCCCCCCCCACCCCCCGGTTGACAACAGAGCAGTGGAAAAACAAGAAAACAGTGGAAATTGGCCTAGAAGTGGCTGAATCCCATGTAACTGCTGAAGTAACTCATGCCTGTTGACAGCCTCACCAGAACAGGCAGAGGGATAACAGCAATGTATCCAAGGTAAAAAAAAAAAAAAAAAAAACATGAACAGGTGAAAACAGCTCCATCTTTGTGAATCAAAACAGCAGATTGTTGTTATAGCAGCACATTCTGGCTAACTCCCAGAATAGCTCAGGACAGTACACACTTTATACTTCTCCTGGGCTATTCTGAAAATCCAGTGATCACTCCAGTTTCAAACACTACTAAGGTACACGACATGACAAACAACCGAAAGTGTACTTTACACACTTACATCAGAAATATTCTTCAGAAACCATTCCTTTGCTGAAGTTGCGTTGGTGATTGTCTCCTGGGTGGTGAACGTCTGAAATTTGGTAGAAAATAAGGATAAACATTCACTGCTTTCATTGATTATTTATGTCTGTACAGCACGGGTGTGCGCTCATCTAAAGAAACCATTATAAAACAGTTGTCTTGAAGTATGTGGGTTTTTCTTCTTAAAAAAGAAAAAGAAAAGCATGCGCTTCATATGTCAACCAACTGACAGTTTAAATTCTTCAAGTAGAAGGCTTAAACCATGCCTAGAAGATAAGAAACAAAACAAATTTACTCCCAAATTTTCTGTTCAATTAAATATTTTGGATGTGAAGCAAGGAATGAACGTGCAACATGAAAGTAGGTAGTTTTCCTCTTGCATGGTAAACAGTGAATATTAACCTTTTGCTGATATGCACGGCGAGTGCAAGATGTTCCTGCATGACCCATGGTCAAATACTGTTATGACGTCCGCACTCATGAGCTATGTGCGCAGATGGCAAGGGTAAAATATCTAAACAATCGGCACCAAACATGTTGGAAAAAAGTTAAGGCTCCTGCACCCACCTTGGATGCAATGATGAAGAGGGTTGTCTCTGCCTTCAGCGGTTTCAGCACTTCAGCCAGGTGTGTCCCGTCCACATTGCTAATGAAATGGACATTGGGTCCCACTTGGAACGGCTTCAGAGCCTCAGTTACCATCAAGGGTCCCTGAGACAGACGAAGAAATGAAATATAAAAGCATGATATTTATGACTTATGTTTGTTGTATTTCATGGATGTTTATGTTGACATGTCTGTATGATTTTATACATATGTCCAAAAGAGAGCGACAGAGAGAGAGAGAGAGAAAACACAATGTGATGTTCTGACGTAACTGGATAGACCTATTCAGTGCAAAAACAATCATATCATTCTATTCTTCCAAACCAGATAAAGAGCATCGACTGTACTTGGTATTAACTGCAGTGTTCTCTCTGTTGAATATGGCCATATTTTAGCTGACAAGGTTTTCACAGCACCATTCTAAAACTGACATGTCAAAACTGAGATTCCCTTATGAGACTGAAATTTACCATAGTGTTTCCAACATAGCCTGCATTTTCTTCAACATCCAGCTGTTTTTGAAAAACCACCTACCTCTACAAACACAGCCATTTCTTTAAAAAAACAGCAACAATGTACATGATGTATATTTCTATATAATATTATATCTATGTTCAGCTCTTTGTTCCTGCACAATGCAGTCATCGTAATTTTTCCCTATCAGAACCAAACAGCATGTTAATAAGAGTCTCAGATCAACGCACAAGGTCAGATCCCCCGATGCCAATGTTGACGACATCTGTGATGGCCTTGCCTGTGTAACCCTTCCACTGCCCGGAAATGACGGACTGAGTGAACTCACGCATGTGACGCAGTACTGCATTCACATCCGGCATCACCTGGAATGAGGTCATATGACAAAGAATTCTAACAATCCTCCTCAAATCTACATGGATAAAAGCAGCTACACAGTTAGTAAAGGCAGAAATAACCATCCCAAATATTAGTGTTTAGTCTGTTTTCCACACACACACACTCACTTGTTAATAAGGTTCAGTTCGTACACCCCGGCAGTTTGCTTAGTACCGGGTACAAATTAATGTATCTCAGTCATTTGCAGGGGGAGTAAACGTACCCTACCTCTCAGCTCAGCAGGGCGATTGTATAACCGTTCAACTAATATTAAACATGCATGTATATGTCAACCATCTGGCAGATACATGTACATTCATTTAATGCTTTTGTGTAATTAGTTACAGCTGTAAAATGAACCCCATCCCGCACAGCTGGAGTACATTCGCTCCCCCTGCAAATAACTGGTACACAATTGCCCCTCCCCCCACCCCCTCCTCCCTCCAGCAGGTGAACTATACTGAGCAATAATAAGGCTGCTATATTCTTTTAAAAAAAAAAAAAATGTAACCTAAAGGTTTAAAATAAAGCTGATAGACTCACAGAGTGAAACATGTCATATCAAATAAGAAGAGACTAAATGTTCATTACTTACATCCTTGCCGTCTACAGTAATCGGTGCTTTGGACTGATTTCGCAGAGCAATATGAAGCACGGCACGGTCTTCGGTGAAGTTGATCTTCTCCCCTGTAAACATGGCTTGCCGCATTGCCTCCACCTGTCTGTCTTTGGCCTAGCACATACACATAAATAAACTGCTGCCTGTTATGCCTGTTACATATTTACTTGCACTTTTTTAAAATAACTTGCAATATGCTCGTGGAACATTAAACAGGGAGACACACAAATGCAAGTAAACTTCAAATTCTACTCTTTCTTTTATTGTATTATCATTAAAGAACATCAGTCAGCTGCAGCAACTGTGAATTATTTCAATATATAATCAGGGAAAAAATATGCCTGCAATCAAAGAAATTATAAACAAATACATTTTTCTACATGGTCTAAATACTGAAGAAAACTGTCAATTACCAGTTGTAATAGTTTTTGCATAACATCCTCATTAATCAGATTTTTCGAGTAGTCGATGAGGAGGTCACCATCAGGGGTGTTGAGTGTCACACTGCAAAACATGCAAACACCCATAAGACACAAACAAAATATCTGAGCTGATAAAAGAAAAACAGGAGGGGGGTGGCCGGTTGCAGGGGGGGGGGGGGGGTGGCCGGTTGCATCGGGGGGGGGGGGGGGGGGGGGGGGATGGCAGACAACTGAAGGCCCATACACACAAGCAACACCTAACATATATGCCACCGAAAAATCAGCAATAGTATCTTCTGCTGATAATAAATACTGTGAATATAAGCATCTGTTATCAGGGTTTTTTGTTTTTTTTTTGGTTGTTGCAGACAATATACAACCTTGAATATCGTCGTGCAGGTACACAATGTCTGACAAAATGAATAGACCATAAAGTATGCGATTCTGATTTATGCACGGTATTTAGGATGTCATCGTCTCTACGCTTCAATGCTTATTTTACATCCTGATACGCTACCAAGTCACCATGACAGTGCAACAGCAAACCACTCGAAGTTGAAACTACTTTTACCTTCCCGGCTCACCGACAATAAAGAATATCTCTGGGAAGGACAGAGCCTGAGAACGAACCTGTACTTCTGAAAGCGGCTCTGATCTTCCTTGAACATTTGCGCCATGTTCAGTTTGGAGCCGACGCTGCTGAAACATTCTTGCAGAGCTTTCCATGCAGCCTCCGAGGAGAGAAGCGGCCTCTGTACGTTAGCCATATTGGTGACCTGCTGGGGACATGACCTTGGGAACGACCTTGACCTCTCAGCTCTGGTAGTGTCCGGGTAGAAGGCTGTAAGTGTAACGGGAAACCCATCGCGAAACAGAAGTGGCCGGGGATCAGGTTAACAAACCCGTTATTTTTGGAGTCAGTGGTTGTAGTTCAAAATAAGTGTGATAACTGACAAGTGCCGTTTCGTATTCGTTCTGACCTTTTACCTAGAACCTAAAACCTTGAAGGGAATATGACACAAAATGCTTCATAAAATATCCAACACCTCTGATACATTCAACAGTGAATGAAACGGCACTCCCGTAAGTCTGTCACCCCTGATCAGCACAGTCAGCGCCATAATTTTCTAAAATTTCTATTTAATTTCCAGAATCCCCCCCCCCCTCCTGTTTCCTTGTTTGTAAGATCAGTTTTGTCAGATCTATACTGATTTTCTCTATTCACCATGTGAGCAGGGGCGTTCGCCTGTAATTTGTAACTACTGCAGTGTTTATAATATCTGTTGATGCATATACACGTATCTTCATTTGTGTGTGTGTGTGTGTGTGTGTGTGCATGCATGTTGTATGGACATGCAAGCTCTGTTAACTACCAGAATCATTTGGTTGATTGTGGGCAGTCAAATGAAAGAAGAGGAATTGATGAAGCGTGGTGAACAATCTCAAAGAGAGCAGATACAGTAAAACCTTGTTTTTTTAGCAAGCAGCTCAAAAGTTTTCTGTAATCCGGTTATCACTTACAGATTAACATCAAGACAAACAAAAGTTCCATTTCAAAACAAGTTTAATTGCATGATGACTGGTGCGACCAAGCCTCGACTCCATAACAGAAATGTACAGGATAAACTGTGTAGCTATGTATGTGTGCAGACTACAGTTGGGACACTTAAAATTACTTCTGCCAGTGTATCACACCTGATATAAAATGTTCACTCTGCTACGTGAGGGAGACACGGGTCACAATCTCAAAACAAGGGGCAACATTATACTGCATCACATTTTGTTTAAACAACACAAAAAGGTAAAATGTTGCATTGAAGTACTAGATGAAGTTTGCGAATTTAGTTCCAGTGGTACACACTGTAGGAAATCTGGCCAGAGTCTGCATGCATACCTGAGCTGAATGTGGGAAACATTCTTCAATGGGATACAGGGAAATCTGACGTCAGTCGACAGAACAGCAGTAACTGAAAAGACAGCCATAAGTACCACTGGCTGTTTCAAACAAACAATCAAAATCCCAAGGCAGGAAAATGACGATGACATTAAAGGTACATGTACTCTGTGACTGATCAATTCAATCCGTGAACACTCTTTCATCTTGACAACCAGAGAACATCAATTTCTTCAAAGTAACCTTCCTGTTACCAACACTCCACAATAGCAAATCGTACCAAGCCTTTGACATTTAGCAAAGTGAAAGCACCAATCTTTGCCCAGGAATGGAGTAAGATATGTCTGAAATTTTTGGAGAAAATGCAAACCATGCTATATCACTTATCAATGAGCCTCACAAACTCTGAAGAGGCACTGTACTTGTCCTGCTAAATGAAGAGTATGCTAACACAAATAAATTGCAGACAGTGCTCCATAAGACAGTATTATATTCAACACCCAGTGCAAACCGGCCCAAGCATTTGCATCCACTGACCAGCAGTCGGTTACAAGATTATGTCAACTCAGTGCCCCTCCCAAACATTGCAAGTGCAATATAGTCAACCCATGGCACTCAAGATGTTCAGCAAAAACACTAATGATATTTAGACAAAAAGAAACTAGAGAGGCAAAAGCCTCCGTGGCTCCCTTGTGACACACGTCAAGGTCATTCACAAGAGTATGTTTGTAAAGCTCTTATCACTATCCATTATCATGCCAAGTAAAGTGTCTCTGGTGCTCTGAGTCCCTGGCAATATTACAATTTTCCCTGAAACAGTTTGTACGGCCTTGACCTTTGGTCAAGGTCATTCAAATGAGATCTCATCAATGTCTATCATCATGCCAAGTTCAATGCCTCTAGTATTTGTAGTTCCCCTGAAAACGGTAATGTTAAAATTCATAACAGACAGCTTTAGTGACCTTGACCTTCCGTCAAGGTCATTCAGAAAGGTAGGTCTCAATTCTGTCTATTATCATGCCTCATTTGGTGCCTCTACTGTTTGTTGTTTTGGAAAAAATGCCAAGGTTAAAGTTTCCAAAAAATGCTTGTATGGCCTTGACCTTGACTAAAGGTCACTGAACACAGGTATGTCTGTAAAGCTGCTGCGAATGTCAATCATCACACATAGTTTTAGGCCTCTGATCCTTCTAGATTCTGAGAAAATGCAAATGTAAAATTTCCCAACAGACTGTGGTATGTGTGCATAGGTCTTATCACTGTCTATCAGCACGCCAGGTTTGGCACCTCTGCTGTTTATTGTTTCTGAGAAAATGCCAATGTTAAGGTTTCACAAAAATAGCTCGTATGGCCTTGACCTTGACACAAGGCCATTGACTACATGTATACCTGTAAAGTTCCTATCAATGTCTATCGTCATGCAAATTAAGTTTAAAACCTCTGGTATTTGTAGATTACGAGAAAATTCCAATGTAAAATTTTCAAACAGAGAGCTTTAGTGACCTTGACCTTGTGTCAAGGTCATTCAAAATGATATGTTTTGAAAGGTCTTGTGGTTGTCTATCAGCATGCCAAGTTTGGTGCCTCTGCTGTTTGTAGATTCTGAGAAAATGACAACGTTAAAGTTTTCTGGACACACACACAGAGACAGACAGATGACGGAGGGTTAATACATAGACTCCCATTGTTACACAAGGGAGCCAAAAATTGAAGGTTCTCCACAAGCAGTTTTAACAGATCTTTCCTTGGTGCACTACAGCTCTCAGGGTTTTAAATGCATCACAGTAATAACTGTAGGCACCTTATCCCAAATACATGGATTTGACTCAAAGTGCCGCGAGCTAAACCCAACACGCACACTCACGTGAACCACACGCATTCTCTCATACACTGGACATGCACATTACAATCACGTAGTGCTTAAGAGCCAGCTAAGCAATTCAAGTTCCAGAATTTTAGAACTGCATTTATTTTTTAATTTTGAGGTTTCAAAATTTTCTGAACATTTCCAAACCAAAGGGGAGGAAGCCGGCCGGAGTACCTGGAGAGAACCCCCCGACGGTTGGCCCGAATGAATGGTTCCACATACGAGAAAGAAACATTCTTCACCCTGAGTTGGACTGGAACCGGACCTCTCACGCTGGCGACAAGGTCTTAACTACTAGACCACCGATCGCCCCACAATACTGTGGTATCTTCTATTGAGTGTGCTGTCCCTGTGGTTTCTACACGCGAAATCATCACCAAACTCCCCAAGCAAAATCAGTGGCTAAATAAGGCAATTCTTTGAGATGCATCCCAAAAGTATTTCGCCGTGCTTGCATCGAGCCTGGCCTTGTTACAATAGTGCCAGGTTTGTAAACTGTATTGTTGATGCTTCGGTGGTTAAAGCAAGGTTTGGAAATAATTTGCAGCTGCTGCAAACACAAGATATCAACTGTGGTCGAGCATGTGAACAGTGGGACAATATATAATATAAATTCTGGCACACTACAGGATCACAGGTGCGTATGAGGCAGTCACTTGCGGTGAGACTTGATAAAGTTAACCCTTTCAGCACTTGCTGGTTCCAGGCCTGAATGGTGTCCCTGTCCTGGGCACTTTTTTGCCTAACCAGTCAGTCAGTTGAAAAAAAATAAAATCGCTGAAACCCATGTGTAGACCTGATCGATACAAAGGAAAGGAAGTCCACAGCCGAGTAGTGCCCCTTGCTTCATGAATATTCAGTAGTCTGGCCAATGAGGAGCGTGTAGAAATTTTCACTAGCTCGCAGGTGTACCTGCATAGGCATACGTGGTGGGTTCCTCGCGCAGGTACATGTACCTGCGTAGGGCTGAATGAGTTAATGAGACCGTTGGTAAAAGAGTCATGGGTGTTGACGGGGCTGGAGCCCGCAAGCTCTGACTGAATGACGTTGGCAAGTTCTTTCCCCAGTACGACTCTGTGAACAGATAACGAAAAGATTCATTTCAATGTGTTTCTTCTATTTAGTAATGAAAGATTAATTTCAACCAAGCAAGCCACTGTTACGCAAAGAAAACAATGCGTGTTCAAACAGTACCCACACTATCAGTGTTGCAATGTGATGCCACCAAACAGCAATACTGTATGCATGATCGCTGAAAGTACCACCCAAAACTTGTCTATCACCCTATTGACTGGACGAAGATCTTGTGCTCATACATGGCTGCAAGACACAAAACACACACACTGCAATAAGACACAAGGTACTAGCTTCTGTCTGCAGATGCTAATATTCAGAACAGAAAATCTCCCAGCTTCTACTTTAAGTATTTGTTTTAATTATTTTCAGTTATCTTCAAAAACCTGGATCTGCTGATTTCCCTTCTACTTTTGAAGTAAAGTATTTTATGTTTATTGTTACCTTGAGCACACACCAACCTATCAGGGCTCCAAGCATGAAGGGCGTCAGCTTCTGGAAGACGATGGAGTTGCTGGGCCGGTTACCTTCGAAAACCTGCACACAATAATGACATGTTTTATAGTTACCTTTGAAAACCTGCACATAAGACATTTTTTTCATTTACATGTACCTTTGAAAACTTGCACACAGTCATGACATGTTTTTTATGTTTAATTAAGTAAAACAACTATAGGCAGTCTGAGTTAGGTCAGTGGGGAATGAGTTTGCCTGGGTTTCCTAAATTCCATTACTCGCAACCCAAACAAGATGAAATGTCTATCCTGTGGGAACTATTACAAAACATGAAAATCTTACTATGAAAATAAATACTCGTACATATATTCTTCAAGCAATTCAATAAGGGTTCATTCTGGTCTGGTGGTGCGCTGCAGAAATGCTGGTCCATGAAGTGGGCCCCACCCTGCAGTTTCTCAAAGTTGTCCATACCTGACAAAGCACAGACACACAAACTCTGTGAGTCATGATGAGGGAAGGGGATTTCTTTGAAATGTCAAGCCCCCAGCTGCCAGGGGAAGCTACTCAAACTTTCCGGAATGGGTGAACATTGGAAAAGTTAAAGCCAAGGCAATGAACTCACCGATGTGTAGAGCAATGGACAATCCAATGGCCGACCACAAGAAGCCATTGCCCTTCCACTGAAACAAAAATTACTAATCTTTTATTCACATTTTACTGCCAGCAGAGCATACATCTCATTATCACCACTTTCTAAGATATGAAGTTGTTACCAGTGATTCTGTTCTGTTGCGAATTTGCTTGATTTGATTAAGGAGCTTTGTGTGTTCAAGAGGATGGGTTCAAAATACTTTACCCTCGAGGGTCAAAGGTTTGGGCTGGCTGTAAAAAAATAAATATAACCAAACACTATTAACAGAGGAAAGAAAACTGTACGTACAGCAAAAGATATAAATCGCATCTACACGTTTTCCATCCACATGTTGGAACATAAATGGATGGGTGGGTGCAGGTGTGTTGGAGGATACAGATGAAAAATAACAATCTGGACAAAGGGTGCACACTGTTTAAAAGACTTACATCCAACAACTTGAACATATTATTCTCATCGATGCCAAAGTCCCTCATTCTGGGCTGAAAACAAGAACTGTATGTGAAGCACGGCGCGGTTTTTGGTGAAGTTAATGGATCTTCTCCCCTGTAAACATGGCTTGCCACATTGCCTCCACCTATCTTTGGCCTAGTCCGTACACACAAATAAACTGCTGCCCATTATGAGACATATTTACTTGCACTTTTGTTTTTTAATAACTTGCAATGTGCTCATCGAACAATAAACGGGGAGACGCACAAATGCAAGTCAACTTGTTTCCATGTACATTCAGGAAAAAATATGTGAGGATGCAATAAGAGTAATTATGAACAATTATACATATTTCTACATGATAAGAATACTGAAAAAAAAAAAAACCCTGTCAATTACCAGTTGTAAAAGGTTTTGCGTAACATCCTTGCTGATCAGATTTTTCGAGTAGTCGATGAGGAGATCACCATCAGGGGTGTTGAGTGTCACACTGCGAAACATGCAAACACCCATAATGCACAAACAAAACATCTGAGAATATAGTGAGATGATTAAAGGTGGTGGTAGTGGGGGTGGCTGGGGGAAGGGGGGGGGGGCACACAAAGAACACTTTACAACCAAACCTGCTGTCATGTATTCTGGTTGTGATACGGACAAAAACAAAGATACTCGTACTGATTGTTTCAGCTGCTATATTGCTCTTAGATTACACATCAGTGTGTGTGAGGTGGAAAGAAAGCTAATACTTGCTCATGCAGTCTCTCGCTCAGTCTATCAGTCTGTCTGTAGAGGGCAGCACTATCACTAAAGTATCTCTGCTGCTTTCCATATATGGGATAGGGGTCTCCAGGTGCTAGGCTGTGTCTGCGTGCGTGTGTGTCTATGCCAGACTCACAGTTTAAGGTGCTGTCTGAAAAGGACTGACTACTGCATGGTCTCATATTACATTAGGGATACCCGGATTACCATGAGCGTTACTGTTAATGTTACTGTTCATAACACCTGTCACCTGATCTCAGCAATAGTATCTTCTGCTGAGAACAAATACTGTGAAAATAAGCGTCTGTCATAGGGTGTTTTTTTGTTTTTTTTAAAACAATAAAAATGAATATATGTGTTCAAGCCAGACAACACAACCTGGAAGATCGTCGTGCGGTATACAATGTGTGACAAAATGAATACCACAAAGTATGTGAGTCTGATTTATGCACGATATTTAGGGCCCCATTTTCTTGCTTATTTTACATCCTGATACACTACCAAGTCACCAAACACTGGAACAGCGAACCACTCGAAGTTGAAACTACTTTTACCCTCCCGGCCCACCGGCAAAAAAGAATATATCTGGACAGGACAGAGTCTGAGAACGAACCTGTACTTCTGCAAGCGGCTCTGATCCTCCTTGAACATTTACGCTATGTTCAGTCTGAAGCCGACGCTGCTGAAACATTTTTGCAGAGCTTTCCATGCCGCGAGAGAAGCAGCCTCCGTACAGACCGTGGCAACGACCTTGACCTCTGAGTTCCGGTAGTGTGTGGGTGGACTTCCGGTTACAAGGGCTGTGAAACTTATCGCGAAAGAGAACTGGGGATCAGGTAAATAAACCCGTTATTTGTGGAGTCACTGTCTGTAGTTCAACATAAGTGAGATAACTGACAAGTGCCGTTCGTATTCGTTTGGACGGTTTACCTGGAACCCACAAAGTAGAAGGGGATGAAGCAAAACGCTTCATGAAAAGCCAACACCTCTGACGCATTCAACAGTGAATGACACACTCTCATGAGTCTGTCGCGATCACCGCTGATCAACACAGTCAGACTATTCTTAACTTCAGTTTACTAGTTTGGAGGCTACTAAAGGCAACTGTCGTGTGGTTGTTGTTTACTGCTTCAGAGCACACAGTATAATAGCAGAATTCAAAGTCTGCACCCTGTTGTTGGGACACCTTAGTAAATATAAGGGGCATCCAATCTGTTTCTCAAGCTTGTATTGATCCGTGTAACGTAAGAGCAAACGGTTTAGTCAGGCCAAGGCAATGCATAACTTAAAAAAAAAAACTGCAGTGCAGAGGCAGCAGGTGTTTGCAGATGGGATCTAAGCACACAGTTTCAGTGCTGCATACTTGGTTTCTGTTGCTTGACTGCATTTAGTAGCGTTACGCACATTCTCCAGAGAGTTTGACTGACAGGATGTATTTAACAATTACTAATTTGTAAGGTGCATTTTTGAAAGAGAGTTTAGTGTTGACATGTGGCCAAACCAAGTTTATCTTTTAGTCAGGATTAAAAGAACTGAAGTGAATTTTTCTATGAAAGGTGAGTATTTTTCCCCTCTTGTCTAATCCTGTTTGCTCTTCTTTTTTCAGCTGGGGTGAAGACAGAGACCAGAATGAAGAGTATATCAGACACAAGAACAAAGCCATGGTTCAGAGAATCTGAAGTTCAGTGATTTCAAATCTGGATAGCTTTCTTCTAAAGCAGTTTTCTTCTCGAACACAAGCTGCACTGAGGTCAGCTTTCAATGGTGATACGTTTGAGGTCAGCAAAAACTTTGCTTACGTAAGCGTTGTAATCTGGCCAAATGCATCTCATCAACAGAATATGAAATACAAGTTTCGACATCAGCATATCTCCACAGACCTACCTACAGTTCAAATTTATGGAAGTGCTATGAAACTCTCAAAATGACTGCTGCTGGAAGGAAGTGCCTCAACTATTTCGCTTGTAAAGGGAAGGATTTCGGATGACAATGTTTACATGAAAGTTATTTTGTGTGCACTCATTTCACGCACCCCCTTGCAGGATCAAGGGGGGTCCTGTGTGTCGAAGCATGCTATTGATCTTCTCTTTGAATGAGTCTTCTTCCTAATCCTCTTGTAACTGCAGTTCATGTCAGAACAGTTACATGTAACTTCCAAGTTCGACAAGTGACTTTCCCATTTCATCTTTTCTCAAGTCAAGTTCCCCGTTCACCACTATTGGCCTGCATTTGTTTTGCTGATATATATATATATATAGACCTGATGCAGTATTGAAAACGATTTTTTTTTCACTCCTTTTTGGGCTGAAGCAGCGTAGCTGAGTCAACTTTCATTCTGTCTACTGCTCAAGCCTTGGTGCCAAGAAAAGTGCAATAATCACAATCCTGAATTTATCTACCTATTTTGTTTGACTGTTGACTACAAGCAAAGGTTGCTCTCACTTTGAACTTGAAAGCCTGTTCATGTGCTCTTTTTGTCCATGTGATTCGCCATCCACCTGGTGCTTGATTTTGTTTATAAAAGAAAATCCAGTTATCTTGTCAAATGATAAAGATACACCTTAAAGAAATGTGAACAAACTCTTTGTCAAAAACTCATCTGTGTTGGATCTTGAAAAGCCAAAATTCTGACTGTGGAGGACACACATACATGTATACTACAAAATGTCTGGAAATCTCAAGGCCCCAAACTGAGGGATGGAAAATCTCAAGCGACACTTCCTAGGCAGCAGGACTGCCGGGTTGCCGCCGCCATCATCAGAGTCGCGCTCGGTTTTCCATGTCAGCGGTTCTGAGGAGAACCTGACCCAGAACATGCAGGACTGCTGCCAGGGACTGGAAGAGTTCCGCAGCGCCATGAAGAACTTAGATGGGGCTGGCACCCATCTGACCGAGTCCCTGGTGCAGGTCCTGCGGGGCACAAACTACCAGCGGGTCGGGGAGCAGCTGGCTGGGGGCTTCCGGGAGGTGTACGGCAGCCAGCAGTCTGTGCGGTGCTTGGAGCAGCTGAAGGACATGGAGAACATGCTGCTGGCACTAGAGATGAGGAACAGCACAGGGCAAGAGGAGCTCAGGTCGCTGTACACTCAGGTGGGTCCGCATAGTGGTTCGTGGGCATTTGTTTTTTTGTTGTTTTTAAAAAATAAATTTGCTTGGTTCATGGTCCATACAGGTCATGGAATCCTGGAAAAGTCAAGGAATTTGAAAATAGCTTTTCCAGGCCTGGAAAGTTATGAAATTATCTCAAGAGTCATGAAAAGTCATGGAATTTCAGAATTTTATGGATGCCATTTTGAGCCAGACAATGAGACGGTCAGCTTGGTGATTTCTCACTGGACTGTTCGCCAGAAATACCAACAAACTGCCTTCCCATGAGGCTAATGGCTAACTCTGAACATTGGTCTTGCTGACTGCGCTAACTTGGATAAGCTCACATTTTCTACCCTCGTGTGCGTCAGTGTGAAAGAGTGCAAGGAAGTTTTCATGGAAAACAGGACAGTTGGCCTGGAAAAGTCATGGAAAAGTCATGAATGTTTTAGACTGTGAACCTGTATGGACCCTGTTGCTTGTTTGTTCAGTAATCCGTTCTCGTTGCTGAAAATATTCTTTGAAACTGGACCATCACAGCTTATTTCTCGCTTTGACTTTTACGGCAGGGACCCTCTCCTACTCCTCTGTGTGTGTGTGTGTGTGTGTGTGTGTGTGTGTGTGCATGAGGTGGTAAACAGGTGTTGCCTGAACTAAGTGACCACTGTGCAAACAATCCTTTCTTAATGTTATTGATTTGCGGATAAAAGCTGTGAAGCAATTTCTGTGTTCGACTTGAGGGCCGTGACTCATAAAGTCATATTGTGTGCGGGGTATTGGATTAGTGCGTGTAGTCTGCCTCTTTCTAAACAGTGTGAGTGGGCGTGTAATGTTTTATTGCATCCTGTTGCTTACATTGATTATGCTGAGCTGTGGACACAACCCGCAAGCTTGTGTTACTCATAGTTCAGGTGCAACAGCTGTGAAGTAAAGCTTAAAGGGGTTGATTGAAAGTTCCTGCAGTCACCCATCTCGATGTGACTGAGTCACGGTGACATATGCAGTGGTTGTTTCGGAGGGGGTGATAATGTGCATTACATCTAGTTTGCAGTCAGTTGAATCCTGTGTCATTTGATATGGTATAATATGCTCTCAGCTATTGCATGAGTGCGAGTCCCTAGCTCTCAAACTTTCACCCATTAACCCCTTCATGCGGTCTCTGTTATGTTGTCAGTGACAACTATTTGCCAAGAGTATTTTGCACGAGGAGGGTAATAATTAGAAAAAAAATTCTAGCGTAGCATCTGGTGAACAATAGTATAGATAACCTATACTTTTCTGAAAGGTAAATGAGTCTACTTCAAATCTGTATCAGTTTTAAAGTGTTTTTTTAATAAAAATTTGATTTTAATTTTGAAACTTGAAAAATTGAAGGAAAAAGTACACCAACATTGGTATCCCACAACATACAACTGTACTGTCAAATAATGAAATATGCAGGAAAAAACTCAGATAAGGAAGAAACCTCTTCACTGCATGCTGAAACTGCCCCACGTCGTACATGTACTACAGTGTTATTCAGGGAATTTTCCTGACAGCATGTCGTACATGACGCGGGGCAGCGAAGAGGTTAACACCTACAGTGCATGTACCATATTCACCTTCACCTTGACCGTTTTGTTTACATTTGAGTTGAGACAGACTTATCTTACCCTCTACATGTGTGCTCAGGGTTGGGGATATTAGAAAGGGTGTGAGGATGATCTCATTTTTCCCACAGCTGTAACTGTACCCATGATCATTTGCATACTCTTGACAACAATCATTAGATGGAAATAAGTTTCATAAGTTAAAAAAAAAAACCAACAACAACAACAAAACTTTGAGCTAGAAGTCCGAAATCAGACCCAGATTAGCTTGTCACCTGGATCAGCAGAAACTTGTCAGCAGCTTGTCTTGCCTGACACATTTGTTTAAATAATAAAATCTGTTCGGACATGATGATGATGATGATGGAGACTTGGTATAGTGCACGGCTCCACCCTTACTGAGTGCTCATGGTGCTTAGGGAGAGATTTTTAAAAGAAAGATACTTGTAGTTTAAAAAAAAAAAAAGTGCAGATGATTACTGGGGTGATACACTGAAGAGATGAGTCTTAAGTCGCTCCCAGAATGCAGTGATACTGACTGCCTCCTTCACTGACTAAGGAAGAGAGTTCCACCGTTTGGGGGCTGCATCGTTCACCTTTCCTCTTCTTACTGCTGTCATCAGTTGAAGGGAGCCACAGACAGAGAGAACTTGCAGACCGCAAGTTGTGCGCTGGTTGGTACACAGATAGGACAAGTGTGTTTGCCCAGCCATACAAGCACTATTCGTGTGTTTTTAATCTTTTCTTTTTTCTCTGTCTTACAGACGGTATGCCATGTGCTTCTGCTGTTTGCCAAGCTGCAGAAGCAGTACTTCCAGGTATGCCACCAGAAAATGGCTGAGCTCATCCAGCACCTGCTCGTGGCCAAAGACCCCGAGCGCCCTGCTGAAATCACAAAGTTCATCCTGAAGCTTGGTCTGGCAGAAGAGCTGTCACCCGACAAGACCATTGCCAGCCTTCCCAGCTCGCCCTGGAGCAGCCCCAAGTTGCGAAAAGCATCACATGGCTCGCCAAAATCTCCAGGCCGAAGCTCCGGCTTCAAGCTTTTCTCTCTCTTTGAACGCAAGCCCTCGCCGGAGGAGGGGAAAAGTGCGTTTTATGTCAGCATGCCTGAAAGTTTTGGGCTGGAGGTTCAACAGGAGTTGCCGAGAGATCCGCAGTCGACTGCTGGCAGTCTGGAGGGGATGCTGCTGGGTAGCGTCCCCTTGGTGACGATGACGGATGAAATGAACAATGTCTCCACTCCTGACATTGCCCTTGGTAAGTCAGTATCCTGCAGTGTAGTATTCTGCTTAATCATGTGTTCATCAGAAATCTGCAGGTCTGTGTATCCATTGTTTTATCTCAGTGATGTCTGTTGTAACCTAGACCAAGGGCACTTTGGTCCTAGCTGGCGCATTAACACAGTGGTGACCTTTGAAGCAATGTTAACCATTTGTCTGTCGTTATGACATACAAAAAAGCCTCCAAAGTCCTTTTTCAAGCAAGTATAGGTTTTGCTGGGTGATCTTTTATAGCATATGTACTAGAATTTTTTTCTAATTATGACCCTGTCACACACTGGCAAATGCATGCAAGCTAGCAGCTGCATATGCTGGCAGGCTATGGGTTAATAATTCAGAAGTGTTTCTACACACCTTGACAGAGACCCGAGCAGACAGTTGCAGTGTTTAGTTTGTCTTGATATGTCATATTTTCTTATGACTGTCGACACCAAAATGACCAAAGGCCATGGGTTTTTGTACACAAGGGAATTGTGGCTTAGGTTCTCCTGACCTTTGAAATGCAGTCATTTGCCAGGGTTAGGGAGACTAAGCAGTGCATGCAGTACTCACTGGTACCCTGCTTTCTTTACTTCAGAAAACTCAACAGGGAGTCGACTGGCATCCGAAGAAGACTTGGATAGTGTCATCAACCTTCTGTCAGGTGTCAGCTGCACTTCCCCCACCCCTTCCCCTACAGCCCCACCCACCCCCAACAGTATGCACTCCATTCCGGAGGATCCATTGAGGGGTCCCTCACCCTCCACATCCAGCAGTATGCAGTCTGGACCTGAGATGCACCCGCCACGGAGCCCCATGCAGCTGATGGTGCCCAACGTGTTTCGCATGCGCTCTCCTGCCTCGGACACACAGATAGATGAACTGCAAATTCCTAAACTTCAGGCACAGGTGAGAGTTTTCTGCAATACTGTCTTGTGATGACAAAACACAGTAAGCTCATGCCGTCATTTTAGGGGGAAAGGGGGGATTTCAAGATGAAAGACATTGATGTAATTGCATTTTCCCTCAAATGATGTCAATGGACCTACTGTGTTTTGCCATTACACGGCAGACTAGGTTCCAATCCTCTGATGCGTATGTCTAAATTTTATAAGTTGTTTTGTCCTTTATGGGAAATTGGGTTGCTTTCTGCAGGCGAAGACATGTTGCAACAATAGTATAACATTTTCTCCTCCCTTGAGGGGACTCATAGTTGATTAGGTCGCATGTAAATGTGCAAAAACCCACCTAAAAGTCATAAGAATTAGACAGATGTAACTTAGAAGGGACTGAGGGGGTGTTTTGCCTTATCGCTTAGTGAGGATGTCCAGCTCATCCGCTGTGTCATCAATTCACTCTCAGGTGCATCGTCGATCGGAGGGCTGTCTGGACCTGTCTGGGATGGGCCGCAGCACGTGGCCACACCACCAGCACCACCACCGTGCCAGCCTGCCTGCTGTCCAGCCCCACAGTCATTTCCGCCACAGCTTTGACCCCCTGCAGGATCCCCTGCTGCCCCCTGGCAGATTTCTATCGCAGGATTTCACAGCACCCTGCAGGATGCCACCAGGGTACCTGGGGTCAGGGAGCAGTGGAGGTGGGAGCGGTAGTGGCACTGGGAGTGCTGCGGGTAGTGGGCCTTTGCTGTCAGGGTCACAGTGGTCATTTGGAGGTGGTAGTATTGATGCCCGTGGCAGTGGTACTTGGCCCATCTATCAGCCTGTCGGTGTACCTTCCAGGTGAGCATAACTTTATGGGCATTTTTATTTTCTTCCCACGAGTGGTCACAGAAACTGCTGTAACTTATAATAATATAATAACTGTGTAGGTGCTTTACCCCGTTTCCTGAATTGTCTTGAAGCGCCTTGAACTGAATCTATTACACGCACACTTACTTGAATCACAAAATCAAAATTTTCTGACTGTGATTTTGTTTCAGAGACACTGTTGGCAGCAGCTGGTCTGGTGTTCAGGATGGCAGTGACGGAAGTGATGACTCATCAAATGGCGACCACTTCTTTGCTGTGGGCAAAGATCTTGTCAATGCAATAGACTCCAGGTAAAGTAAAGTGGAGAAAACACAGCTCTCCCTCTGTCCCTCCTTCTGTGTTTGTGTGTGTGTGTGTGTGTGTGTGTGTTTCTCTCTCTCTCTCTGTCATCTGATGCGTGCAGGTTCGCAGTCATGCACCTGACCACTTGTGCTGGTAAATGAATAATGTGTGTATTGATAACTATAATGTGTTACCAATGTACTGTACCTTTTACTTACGTGTTTTGCATTGAAACCTATGTACTGTGCCTTTTGATTCTTATGTGTTTCGCATTGATACCTATGTACCTTTTGTGTGTTGTGCCTGCGTGCGTATGTAGATGCGTATGTGTTTGTGTGTGTGTGTGTGTGTGTGTGTGTGTGTGTGTGTGTGGCATTAGCAATGGCAAGAATGAAAACTGGACTGCTACTAGTGCTAGACCAGTGTCTTTCACCGTTGACAAATAAAGTTTCATTCTTTCAAGTTTCATTCATTCTCTCTCTCTCTCTCTCTCTCCCCCTCTCCCCTTAACGTTTGAGTCAGCCAGTCTCAATCTGCTGCAATTGTTCTGTGATGTAACAAAGAGCTGACACTTGCAGGAATGACAGCAGTGACGATGAGACAGAGGGGGTAAGGACAAGAAGAGATTACTTCAACAGAGTAAGTAAACCTTTAAATGGTGTAACCATTACATTCACTGGGAAAGTCAAGTCTGTTTCATTGCTGCTGCTGTTGTTGCATCCTCCCCAATTTACTGCACATAATTTTTTTTTATTTTTTTTTTTTACAAGTCCGCCCATTTTCTCAACCATATAATTGATGATGATACTTGCTTAACATTCACAGTGCTGCTTAGTGCCTCCGCAGTACAATTGTTGTCTCGGTAGTGGTACTCGCAAATTTTGTTTTTTATCAGGACAAACAGACAGGTTGCACAAACACATGGCCACTGATGCAGCAGTTGCCGGGGCCTCACCCTGGAATGCATTTCCCTCCTGCGGCCGAGTTCCCCGATATCCTGGACCCTCCTCCTCCCCCTCCTCACCGCCCCCTACAAATGCAATGGAGCGACCCCCTCTCAGCTCACAGCATGTGGTCTGCAGGGAACACAGGTTTGTGCCAAAAAAAAAAAAAAGTCAAGTGAAATAAATTATAAGAATTCGTAAGAGGAAATCACAAACGAACCTTTTCTCTGTTATGAATTATATATTTTATTATTACCTCTGTTGAATCCTACAAACAGTGTTCCTTATTTTGGCCTTATGGATACAGAGGCTTGTGATCAAGGTAATCTGGATTACCACACCTTTAACGTGTTTCCTGAGCTGACATATATGCTTATACTGACTTCATACTTTTTTCCATGGTTCTCCTCCAGGTTTGCCCCAGCAGAAAGCCTCCCAGAGTATGCATGGATTCGGACGTTTGAACTAGACATACACAAGTTGTTGCTCAGGATTTCGTCTCACAGACCTAGAACTTGGCGTTCTTAAGGTGATAGCTTTCCTGCATCTCTGTGTCTACTGTCTTCATTAGCCCTGAAATTGAGCAGATATGGAATGGAGTAAAATGGTGACTGGACAAAAGAGAATAGTGTTCATTCTGTATGCAGAGGCTGTTATACTGCACTCTGGTACTGTTTAAGAAGTTTGTGGAGCAATAGTGGTGTAATGACATCTGCACAGAAAGTGGTCTTACCTCTGTGCCGTATGGTCATACAGGTCTGAGTTTCACACATTGTGCAGACACTTTTGCTTAGTGTTCACGTGTGAACTGCAAAAAGTGGCTTTAACCAGAAACATACATAGAGAGACAGGAAATAAAGGCACTTTTGGAAATATGCAAGGCTGTGGCACTTCTGACTTAAACTCCTCCTTAAACAATGCTTTTCTGTCCAAATGACTGATTTTACTCCTCCGTGTTAGCTGCTTTAAAATGTTATTGGGTGGTTTTGGTTCAGCAGAAGGTCTGAGTAAGTCAGTATTTGAAACTGTAATTCTCTTGGAAGTGCAGAATCCCGCATTTTGAAATTTGCCATTACAACTTCAAAGTCTGTCTTCTTCACTAGCATTTTGTTAGGGGCAAAAATACTTCTTTCCTATTGTTGGATAAGGATTCCTCGTTTCAAAACGGTTAGTGGTCATATGGAGGCAAATGGAGGGCTTAAAGGTGTGTTATTTGAAATGTAAACAGCGAACTGGTGACTAGGGTAGCAAAGGATGAAAGCAGCTGCACGAGCCAGCTTCCTGTCTCTCTATGTATGTCTCTACTTCCACTGACTATATCTGGTTGCTTTTGGAACAGTTCACTGAGATGACTGTGGTACTTGTCCCGCATTATGTTCTTGTTCATGTTTCTTTTACTTGCTGTTTGTTCCAAATGCCTGCACTACTACAGTCTTCCCATTTTTTTATTTTTTTTTTTCAGATATACACCGCAGTCTATACACACATCCACATTCTCATGGTGAAATTGAAGTGCGGCGTAGACTTTTCACTGTAAAACTTTTATTGTGTGCTTTTATTTGTTCTGAGGAAAAGTCTGTAGAAAGTTTCCTTCTGATTTATATAGTCCTTGGATTAATTGCATACCGTCAAATGTACTTTTCAGTACATGTAGTATGAACTTTTATCTGAAACCTAGTGTGGCCTGACACATCACGGCTGCTTTTCATGCAAGCTTGAGGCTGAGAGCGCAGGCACGTGGGAAGGGCCGGGGGTATCACTATGTCCATGAGGATTTACGTATGGTTGTAAACAAGAACATTGTAAAATGTGGCAGGTAAAGAATTAACATACATGTCATGTAATGTGGGAACATGCAACATCCCCTCAGGCAACTACAGGAGAGGAATCAACCAGTACTGAATAATTTACCCAGAGCCTGAATGGGAGGTTGTCTCTCTTGAGTAGTACTGATGACAAGCTTGTCTGAAAGCGTCTCATGTTTTGTATCGATGCCCCCTTCATTTTTTTTTTTTTTTTTTTTAACATCAGTTGTGACGGTGCCTGGGTTTTGTTTTCTTTTCACTTCATTAGGCATAGTAGATTTTGCAATAATACAACATTGCTCAAGCGCCATACACTTTTGCGTCATTACATCAGAAGCTGATGCCCCAAGCTGGAATTACTGCTGGTTAATGGTGGTTCAGGCGAAAATATTTCTAGCAAATTTCAGTTCCAATGCCTCAGATAACAGCAAAAGTATTTATGTTCATGATGCCTCAAATGACAGCAAGCAAAAGTATTGATGTGTATGATGAGGTTGCTGTTTGTTACTGTGAATGTGATGTTACATATATACTGTGAAGAAATGTTAACTGTGTGATATGTTACTGTCAAGAAATGTCGAGTGTTCTGTGCTAAGTTCCAGCTTTAAGAGCTGACATTTTCAGTTTGCTAACAGTTACTCATGTACATAAGCAAAAATTTTTATAGGATGTCTCTTGGTTTGTCATTGTGCAGGTCATATAGTTGCTAAGTTGCTGAATGACAACAGAAATACTGCATTATTATATTTTTTCTTTCTTTACTTTGTTGTTGTTTCTTGTTTGTTTGTTTTTGGAGTGTTTTTATTTCTGTTTTGTTTTTCTTCTTCTTCTTGTTGTTTGTTTGTGTGTGTGTGTGTGTAATGGGGGGGGGGACGTTCCATCTTTATAAGTTTTGTTTTTAGTTTTGTTTTCTTTTTATTCATTGTATGTGTCACACTTCGCTTGTCCAGGTATTTGTATCTGAAAGGTACAGTAGTAAGCGGCTACTAGATGTATCTCAGTGAAATGCGAATGCTGTATGCATCATTTACTCTTGCAGGATGCTCATTGTTTTGTTGTGCTTGTTGTTTTCGGATGTAGTTTTGTTCATGGGTTTTTTGTTTTGGTGTTGCTTTGTCTACACTGCATCAGTGTGTAGGTGCGTGAAATGTACTCTGAATGCTTACTTTTTGGTAAAGGGCAAACTAGTCAAATGTACGATCTCAGTGTCTCAAAAACATGGAACATGTGGTTCTACCTTGTACAATCTGGAAAACCAGCACTTTTTGCTTAAAAAAACAAAAAACAAAACAAAAAACAGATAATCAGTTTCATTTTGCGTGCTGGATTAATTTCTTCTAACATTTGCTTTTTAAACATTTCCTCATATGTGGTACAATATTAATGCCGTTTCTTGCATGCTGTAGTTGGAAGGGTTTCCCAGATCCCATTTCCTGTAACCTGTGGAAAGGAAAATATCTGGGACAGCTGAAAACCAGACCCTTGTTTTCAGGGCGGAAAGTGGACTGTGAAAAAGAAAGAAAATAAGGAAACTTGAGCTGGTCCCTAAATGGTATCTCCCGTTATTTGGAGGCTGAGATGTTCTCTCACTCATAGTGAGCTAGGAATTGACAGAACAGTGACAATACTAGTCAGCTTTATTGCATTATGGGTGCATTAAAAATATCAATGTTGTCAATAGATTTTGTATTTTGACATAGTTTACTGGTGCATGTAGCAGAATCTGAGCATGTGCCACATATGTATTACACAAGCACAACAGTGAGCCATAAATCTTCATAATTCAACACTTGCCTGCATTTCGGCATGTGTTCTTGTTCTTACATAAATGATAGTTCTGGCCTCTCCAGAATTATCTGAACTTCAACAAAACAAAGCAGTGGAAGCCGTTTGGTTTTAGCATGCAGGACATGCATTGTTTTCTCAGTCTGTTTTTATCATTTGCTTTATTTTATTTTATTTTTGGCTACTAATATGGTTAGACGCTTGTGTTCTAGTGATGTATGTTCATATTTACTGGTTGTTGGTGGTGCACTGCTTGTGTACTTGTTCAAGATACCCCCCCCCCCCCCACCACCACCACCACCACCATGCCAACCGCTCTCCCATGTCCCAACCCCCAATTGGCCTTGTGACGTTTGAATTTTGGGGAAATCAGAAAATGTCTTTTGTTGCTACATGGAGACATCTTTTTTCACGTATCAATCATGTGTGGTGCTGTTTTGTTTGTTTCTATTTTAGAGGGTAACTTTTTCTTGTGTTATAATTCCGAAGGTGCTGGAGCAATTCGTTTGTTCACTTTTCACTCTTCAGTTACTTTTGCGTTGTATTCTTGTCGTTGAAACTGAAATCATCAGGTACCAAAGATATATATCAAGATAATCTGTTGCCATAGTGTATCCAATTTTTTGGTATTTTTGTCGCAGTTTTTTCTTTTCAACTTTCTTTAAAGAGAGTGATGAGTACAACTATGACTATACTTCAGTTTAGACTACATGTTTTTATTCATTATGCAGATGACTTGAATGTGACTGGTTGAAATTCATTATATAATTTTGTGAATGACTGGTGCAGTGGTCTTATTTGAAAAGTAACTGTGAAATAGATACGTATACTTGAACTAACTGAACTAATAACATGAGAGGGAATTGGGTTTGTATGTGTCCGTGCATGCGTGAATGTATTCAGTGCAGACAGCTTAATTAGCACTGTGAGCATTTTTTTGTAGATGCTAATTTTTGATCTACATGTGAGGTTTCAAAAACACTTTCTTCATATAAAGTGTAACGATATCTGATTTTGAAATTTTCCCTAATGAAAAGTGTTCAGAGGGAATGAAGTTGGATTTCAGAACTGGTCTTTGGCATCTTGTCTTGAATAGTTCGTATGTGATTCTCATAAATGCACACCCTCAAGAGAAGTTTCAGATGAAATGGAGGATAACTAATTTTTTGTGCCAAATGACATCAAAATACAGGTACCTGTACATGTAATATTTGATTCTTTGATAATTGATATAGGGGAGAGTCTTCAGAGAAGTTGAATTACAACTGCAATCTCTCTCTCACACATCCTCTCTTTCTTCTATCTGCTGCGTATCTATCCTTGTCTCTCTTTCAGCATCTCTGTGTATTAGGAAATGAAACATAGCTGGATGTCAGTTGATTGTGTTGAAATTATTATGTACAAATGCCTGTTGCTGTCTGGACTATGGTTTAACCAAAGGAATATTTCATTTCACTGTTTTGAACAAGCAGTCCCCCCTCCCCGCCCCAATGTTCCCCCCTCACTTACTTTGTAGACTTCATAATGTTTCCTACATTCTCTGTGACGTTTCCTACATTTTACATTCTTCAAAATCATGTCATTTTCACTAGATGTAATCAACTCGGAGGATTATGGCAAACTGCACTGCAAAAGCGTGAACTTCAGATGTTTTCACTGTAATTGTTTGGTTGCAAAAAAGATTGAAACGTTTGAATGACATGATCAAGACTGTGCCAAGTTAAACATTCTTTAGCTCGGAGAACTTGACAATCTGCGTGCCTTAAACTTACATCAGTATACAGTTTGGGAAATCCTGTATTTTTGTATGCTTCACCTCATCTTTGCTAAACAAGGGGTTTGCCCTGTCTCTTTTCATTGCTGTAACATCCACAGTTCATGAATTTGATTTTCTTCAGGGAAACTAATGAAAGACCGCTGATGAATTTACAGTTGTACTTGTCATGAGAGGAGAAATGTATTGGTGCTGAAATCATGCTTCTGTTACAACACAGACACAATAATTCCTGGGTGTTTTTTTTTTTTTTTTTTTTTCCCCCTATTTTCTTGTGTTTTTGTGTCATTGTGCAGGTTTTATTCTGTTTAGCATTCGTCATTTCAAGTCGTTTTTGCCAAATAGTTATGCCAGGGGTATCTTGGCAAAACAAATTACAGTAGCTAAGTGAGTGGACATCTTTTCTTTTTTTTTAGTTGTGTGTGTGTGTGTGTGTGTGTATGTGTGTGTGTTGGATAAACATGTGTGTGCACATGTCTTTTAGGTACATGTTGGGCTGAGATGGGGGGGGGGGGGGTGAGGGGACGAGTACAATTAGGGTGGGTGTAGTACCCTAAACACCACTGAGAAATTTATTTTCCCACATTGTGTTCAGATTATGAACATTTTAAGTTGATTGAAATCTATCATCATTTCATCAGTTTACTTGTTTTGGCATCTGTTTCATTCATGCAAGTGTGTCGAATCCTGTATTGTGTCTGATGTCATGTTAGCAATTTCATTCAAGCTTAAAGACATGTACATGTAATGGTATCAGCATAGCACATGTACACCTCTATGTGTATGTTAGCAAACATTAGGAGAGAGTGTGCAAGCGAGAGTTTTGTTTTACTCTCTGTTTTTGTTTTTGTTTTTTTTTTTCTTTCTTTTTAACTGTTTGTATACATGTTGTTTAATGCTCATACATGTATCTGACAGATTTTCTTTGATAGTTCTTCTTTGACTTCAGCTTTGACTATTGGTATTGGTTTGGTGCTCTGTTCAGTGAAACTGCCACAGTTTAACCTCAGTTAAAAAAAAAAACAGTACAGGCTGCCTTTTTTTCTTTTTCTTTTTTTCTTTTTTTTCAGTACAGTTTTTATCCTTATAGTAATATGCGTGTGTGCTAAAAGTATGTAGCACAGAAGTCTTGTAGTGTGTTAAGCATCTGTGTGTGTATGATTATGTTTGATACATCCCTACACCCCCTCCCTCTACAAGGTCCCCCCCCCCACCCCCTCCCCGCCCAACACTTTCCTTCCCCTCACTTCTCCTGTCCCCACTCTAGTGTGGTGGCGAAACATTCTGGTTGAAAACATTTGTACGTGTGTGTGCATATACTGATGGGGAAATGTACTGTAATACTTTGTGACTTCATGTGGGTGCCAAAAACTCAGAGTGCATTTGCAATTTTGCAGAAAGTAGCAAAATTATTCCTTTTCATAGCTTGCCTTTCTTCTTTACCCCATACTGCTGGCAGGTGGACAGATTTCTGAAAGAAAAATGAGGTAGTTATAGTACTGATGTGCTCACATAATAGTCAGTTTACATACGAAATGTGTCATCAGTTAATGGTACATGTGCATGTATTTCGTGTGGACTGTGTCACTGTCAGTTAAGACATTTCATGTGAACTGTGTCATTATCAAGTAAGGCGTTTCATGTGGATTGTGTCATTGTCGAGGCATGGACAGTAAATAAATCAATGTGGTAAATTGTTGGAGTTGGTTTGGGTTTGTTTCGTTTTCACGCGCACACACACACACACACACACACACACACACACACACGCGCGTGCACACCCCCCCCCCCCCCCCCCAAATAAAAAACAGTCTAACTTACTGTGCAAAAATAATAGCCAAGGCTCCTCTGGATAAGGTCAAATAAAAGATTAGGTATTCATGGTATCCTGGCTAAAATAGAGTAGGTAGGTGGGAACAGGTATAGGCGTGTGTAAGGTATAGTGTGCAAATGTTTTATTTTTAGTTTTTTGTAGCATCTTGCATCGTAAACTAAGCAAAATAGTCTCTCAGTGCTAAAAATGTGCCTTTGTTTCAATTAACGTACAATGTACAATTTTAAGAACCATGTATGTCTTGGCAAACCTATTGCCTGCATACAGCCACTGTCAGCAAACCTATTGCCTGCATACAGCCACTGTCAGCAAACCTATTGCCTGCATACAGCCACTGTCAGCAAACCTATTGCCTGCATACAGCCACTGTCAGCAAACCTATTGCCTGCATACAGCCACTGTCAGCAAACCTATTGCCTGCATACAGCCACTGTCAGCAAACCTATTGCCTGCATACAGCCACTGTCAGCAAACCTATTGCCTGCATACAGCCACTGTCAGCAAACCTATTGCCTGCATACAGCCACTGTCAGCAAACCTATTGCCTGCATACAGCCACTGTCAGCAAACCTATTGCCTGCATACAGCCACTGTCAGCTTTGTTTCTATTTATTTATCTTCCCCATTTACGCCCCCACCCCCTCCCATTATTTTTACCTTGGCCGAAGTAGACGCAAATAGCAAGGAGGTAGGCGATCGATAGACGTCAACCCGTGTTTACGTGACACCAGGGTTTACTGTTTATCGCAGTCGCAGAAACATAGGGCCGCGTTCGGCCGACTCGACGCAGTACTTTTCCTTACGTGTATATTGGCACAGTGAATCGCTGAACGGTATGGAGATTCTATGGCGTGTGTGCGCGTGCAGGTTGTCGACTCGAAAGTGACAGTAGTTACCACGGTGGCACAGAGGACAGTCCTGGCAGCGCTCATTTGCAGTATTTGACATAGGACTGAACACACACACACACACACACACACACACACACACACACACACACACACACACACACACACACACACAATCCCGCTGTAAATTGAAGTTAAAATGTGTGAATTATTTGAAACTGACTGTAAACACCGACTCTGTGTACTCTAGTTTACATTATATTACCGATACACATTGTAAACTAGTTTCCAATACATAGCTGTAAATTGAAGCTAAAATATACTGAATTGGCGCTAAAAGTATTCTGTTTACTTGCTCTCTCTGCTGCTAGTCACCTTGTTTTTCTGCGGTGCATCGAGTTGTGCGTTGTTCGGAGTGACTGACCCAGTTCAGTCTGTGTGAGAGCACAGTATCGCGAAACAATCTTCCAGCATGAAATGATAGTGTCAGCTGAACGTAGCCCATTACTGCGACATTTACATCCAAAATAGAATCTGACGGTGCCAGTTTCACATGATCCTGGCAGGAAACATTTCATCTCTGCCAGTAGAGATGCGGGACTTCAGTATAGAGACTTCATATCCGAGTATTTTCAGCAGTTTGTAAATGCGTAGTATTTATTTTCAGCACGAGACGGGCGTAGTGTGTTCTTACTAGTATCCGTCAAGTGTCGTTTATTTATCGCCAGGTAGGACATACACTTTTAATACTGCGGCGTATCAGTATGATTGTGGTATATACCAATGCTGATTGACGTCACAGTAACAGTGACGTAGCCGTGTCAACGCTGACTGTATCTGCACGCTACAGATTAGGCCCTACGCTAACGCTATGTATGCTCCACGCTATCAGTATACACGACCGTGCAGTCAGGTTGTCAGTTGCACAACTGACTGAACAGCCGGAAGCTGGGTGTGATGGTCGAAAGTCTCGTCAGTCTTTGCCTCGAAGTTTTAAATTCCGCATACTAGACTGGTGTCTAGCAGTACATGTATAATTATGCCGTATCCAGTAGGCTCAACTGACAGGCCGTTCAGTGACAGACATGAAGTAGGCCCACTCCGCATCATATTGGCCTGGCCCGCTTTCGCAAAGACGCAAAATTCGCTGGTAATTTGATATTTAAAAAAAAAAAAGCATTCCGTGCGTAATGCCGGTTACGTAAGGAAGCCGCTTCTAAACTTTATAACTGAATTATGCCTGGCTGTGGCTCGTCTGCGGGTGTAAGGCGGCCTCCTCGGCCACTGAGTTGACTGGATGAACTTGATTTGTTGTAGGGCTCGAGTGTCGCCGGAATAGTCATGGCATATATAGAAGGGTTGTTTGTTCAAAGCTGAATTCAATATCAGATTAGCTCATGTTTGTGTGTGTGTGTGTGTGTGTGTCAGTTCACTGAGTTCAGGTTTGTTGTCAGTTGTTGTTGTTGTTTCCGGCAGAGCTTGTTGGATCAGTCACGCAGCACACAGGTCACCTTATTCTTCACGCCAGCACTAAGTGGTAAACACAATGTTTTTCCATTTTTTCAGTTTCCGTCACATGTTTTCATCACTGTCCAAAAGTAAACAGCCCTATCGGTTTAGCTCGGTACCACCGAGTTCAGGACTCAGCCCGGCGAAAATAACTTGAATCACCGACGCGTAGCATGCACTGACTGGGGTAACTTATTTTTGGGGCGGCCGCGGAATTTTGAACTGGTACAGCATGTTGTTTCCGCAGTGTAGACAGAAAAACAACTGACAACAGTGGGTGGACGCCGGTTTTGCCCTAGAGCTACAATCTGGATAACTTGAGAGAGTATGTGGAGGTGGTGATGGGGCCCAAGAGAGAGAGAAAGAGAGAGACTGAGGGAGAGAGAAAAAGAGAGGAACGTCCACATAATAGCGGCAGTTATTTCAATGTACACTGACGCATCAAACATCAGACGGCGTACAAAAAATACTGATGATGCTTGTGGGCGCTGGTGTTTTTTAGTTGTTGTTGTCGTGTTGTCACAGTTTTTGTTCAAGTCAGTGTTGTTGTTTTTAGTCTTAAGAAAATCGATCGACGGAACGGCGGCCGTTTTCGAGTCAGTTTAGCTCAGGACTGATGTACTGAAGGAGGTGCGGGACATCAGTTGTTTCAACTGTGACACGCGCCGCCGGTAACACAAACATATTTGCCTGTATTGATATGTCCACTGATTTGTTTTTCAAGTCCCCCTTTCGACACTGAGCTATCCTGGTAACTTGAGGTAAAGGGCAGTTCATGCCGATTATCCCTCCCAGGGGCGCCGGAACCGGGGGGGGGGGGCAGCTGCCCCCCCTGTACCCAAGCAGGGGGGGCAAGAGTGTCTTTTTGCCCCCCCCCCCTGGAAAATCAGGTGACTATGGCAAGAGGGGGGGGGGGCAAAGCCATGGTCTTGCCCCCCCCCCTTTCCCTACCTCTCCCCCTACCCCTCTAAGTGCTCTCTCCCTCATCCCACCCAACAGAGAACTTCTGTTTTTGCGGACCGAAGGCTGTCCGCTCCTCTGATAGCCCCCCCCCCTCCCGTTTTCCACTTTTTTCGGGCAATATTCTTCCTTTCAGTGGCTCTCTGGTTCGTAAAGGTTTTTTTTGTCTACGCAGCATTTGATCGCCCCCCCCCCCCCTCTTTTCACTTTCTTCGGGCAACGTTCCCCCCTCCGAGATTCTGCCCCCCCCTCCCCCCAACATCTTCCGGCGCCCCTGCCTCAAGTGATAATGACGAGCACATCGTCAGTTTCTCACAACTGACAGAAGCTGTGTACTACACTGTACAGGCGCCTGCAACGACTGATGTATCTGACACCACAGGCTTTTTGAAGGCGCACACTCCACCTCAGTCTATCCTCTGTGTGTCTAACGCGACTATGATTCAGTGAAAAACCAAACTCAAAACCGCATTGCCTGTGCCAGCCTGCAGCAGCTTGCGGCTCAATTGATTGGCGGATTCTTATCTGGGTCACACCTTGTTTTCGACTGCCTATCATTGTCCTACATACTATGATAACCTACACCGGCTGAAACACGTGGTTGTCCCACCGACCTCAGTTGCCCTTTTCTTGTCCTCAAAACAGAAGTGTGCCCCGGGTCGGCAGTTAACGGGCTCCGTCAGTGTGTGACGCTGCAGATCCGACTCAAGTCAGTGTCAGTCCCGGCCAGCGTAAACAATATCGACCCGCGGTCACTGTGTCAGTGTGGGACATGTTTCAACGTGTAACAGCCAGTATCCCTCGTAATTCTTATCGTCCATCGTACGTACACTCAGACGTCTTCAGTCACGGTCCCGAAACAAGGCTTGCCGGATCAGTAGAAGATGGGACACATACTTGAGTGTCTGTGCACTCAGCGGTCCAGTGTGGATGGGGCCGCGGCACTGGAAGTCTCAGCACTGATCAGCTTTCAGCAATCGCCCGCTTTTGCCGGTTCAGTCCCCAGTAAATAAGTTATAGCTCTTCAGTAGTCTGGTGATGTTCAGCCGGGAACGTTAGCAGGTTTTCCGTCAGTATGCATCCGAATCCAAAAGTGTCCGACTATTGCTCTGTGATGTCAGTCACAGTCAGTCCAGCCGGAAACGTCAGTATGCATGGCTTTCGTCAGTATGCATCCGGATGCAAAAGTGTTGTTTGTTTTGATATTACTGACAACCACTGAGCGCACACTGCATGATCTTCTGTCTCGATTCAGTTTTCAAAGGCCAGTGACCGCGGTATCGCACGGACTGTATCGTAATGTCAAAAACTTGTTTTCCAAGTCGATTTCTTTTTTTAAAGTATTCAGAACATCTGCCCAGTGTTATGATTTTGTGTCACATAAGAAAAGGATATGTATGGCAAACAAGTAAAAATACCACAGTCGATGATACTAGGATTTTGCGGCGTACGCAAACAATGCCCCGGAGCGGTTAAACAAACCTCCGTTTATATCGCACCCTTGCCGAAAAGAGTACATTCGGCCCCGAAATAAGTCTGTGGCTGTACCCTATGACGTCAGAAACCATCGCTGGTTCATGTTCATCGAATTGATAACTTATTTGTACGTAGTGCACAGCACCTGCTGCCTCACAAAAGGCCGACTTTCGTCTGCCACGTCCTAGCCTCGCTTTGCTGCGACCGGCCTTGACAGTGGACGTGATTTGAATATCATTTTAATTAGCGGGGGATGGGTGGTTGTCCTTTCCTTTGCACAAACTGATGACAACTCTGTGATGACGTTGTGTTGACACTTCCTTGTAAGACGTTAGACAAGTGGGACTGAGGTTCATGATGCATGTTTTCCTGCGAGTTTTTGTGTCAGTCCGTCCCCCAAGGCAAGCAAACAAGTAAAGAAAATCCAGCGCAAACAAACAAAGAGAAAAAGCATAAATTGCGTTGATTTACTCAATCATTACTGTTTCAGTAAAGAACCACAAGCACAAAATAACGGTTGTTGTTGTTGTTGTTGTTATTATTGTTGTTGTTGTTGCTGCTGCTGACGTTGTTACTGAGTGCATTCTTTAAAGAACAGGACTGTTTCAGCTTGACCTAATCTGAACTTTCCTATCTGCAAGTTAAATATTGTGTAGTATATTTTGATGAAAAGCTTCACATGGAAAACTTCAGCAATATTAATGGTTAATATAACCAGAGACTGTGGTCCCCCAAAACAACAACAAGCAAACAAAACAACAACAAACAAAAACGACGAAAACAACAACAAACAACACCCCCCCCCCCAACAAAAAAAACAAAAACCAACACCACCAACAACAAAAACCATGAGCAAAAAGAAAAAGTAAACAAAATACACAAGCAAACCAAACAAACAAGAACAAAAAATACCGGTAACCAAAACAAACAAACAAAACTTAATAAACAACGAAACTGACCACCACCACCAACAACATTAACAACAACAACAACAGCAACAACAACATCAGCATGAAGAAACAGACATTATAGCTGCATCAGTACGAATCAGTTTAGATTGATGGGGCGGCAGAACAACGCGGCCTATCCCCGCTAAACTGAATCAAAATGAATGACGTCAGACCGCCATGAAAACATAATCCTTCTGATCGCTATGGTGACAGTCTGCGGTTTTCATTTTAAAATAGGTTGACGGAAGATGTCCGAAGGCTTGGCAGTTAATCCTAAATGACTGACACCGTCACACTGCGTACGGCAGGGTCAACTCAGTGTACTGGTAAACACAGACTAACGGCTCCAGCAAAACAACTGCCGCCCAAGGCCCGGAATGTCAGTGTTAATGAACTGTTTTTAGGAAAACGGTGCATTGAGTACACTGAATTTTCTAGAAGGTACGCACAGCGCTGGCACACAGCTTTGTTGCATGACGACTAGTTTCCATTCTCCCTAATTCAGTTGACGCATGATGACGCCGGCTGACTAGTTTCAACTTGAACGCTCTCTCAGTCTCTCTCTCAGTCTAACACACACGCCGTGACGGCACACACACACACACACACACACACACACACACACACACACACACACACACACACCTCCCCCCCCCCTTCACCCCGGCCGTATGGCTCACCCGACTCAGTTACGGGGCCCCCCTTCCTCTCAGCATCTTCCTTCGCGTCTGCCGTGTGTGTTAGACTGAGAGAGACAGAGAGAGACTGAGAGAGCGTTGAAACAAGTCAGCCGGCTCTCTCTCTCTCTCTCTCACACACACACACACACACACACACACACACACACACACTGACACTGACACACCACACACACACACACACACACACACACACTGACACACACACACACACACACACACACACACACACACACACACACTTTCGTAGTTAGGAACGGCCCGGCAAATGAACTGAAACTGGCACTGTCACAGTGAAAATTTAATCAGTCTCAGTTCAACTGACTGAGTCCGCAGTCACGGTTGAAAAATACAGTCAGTTCTAATCATTATTTTGTGTGTGTGTGTGTCACAGCCGGTGTGTGTGTGTGTGTGTGTGTGTGAGAGAGAGAGAGAGAGAGAGAATCTGCGTCGGCAGTCTGCACTCGGCATCCCGACAGCACTGACTCGACTGAGGCGCAGGCCGGGCAACTTGCCCGGCCGCCGCCGGCAAAACAGTACAGTGCTGAAAACGTCTTCAGTTGGTACACTAGAACCCTGAAACTAGCTGACAAGGTCTCCCGCTGAAGCCTGAAGGCGGTACCACGTGCATACGTAATTATAGGCTTGGATCGTATGTTCTGATTACTGTCACAGATCAATACTTGCACATCGCCTGATCGCACAGGTGTTTGCAACGTCAGTGCCTTCGTCAGTCACGGTCTTACCGGCAAACCACATTGAATCCGTGATGTGGTCTACCTGCCACTGACTGTACATGCGGGTAGGCGAGTGTCACATTTAGAGTTTAACGTCCACCACGCCGTATGGGTGATATGAAAGACAGGGCAACGAGAAAAAGAGATCATCAGTTTTGTTGTTGGTTTGTTGGAGTTTAACGCAGGGTCATGAGGTAGGGACAGCTTGACTATCTGATAAATGATTTTATTACACATGTACATGTAGCCTTATAGTCAGTTATGCATGTATGTGCGAACCATGCTTACAGTCAGTTTTGTATTCAGTCAGTTAGCAAATGCAGCGCACACAGCCACTGAGAGGAAACGAGCAATGTTAGGAAGAACTCAAGTTGAAGCCGGAACATTTTTTTTTTAAAATAAGTCATTTCGTCTCATCAGTCAGTTTAGGCTCACGGCTCGATCGGGGTAAAACTCACTGACACCACAAGAGTTGCGAATGAGCTAAACTAAAGCAGCGGGCGAAAGACTCAAGTCAGTATACACTGAGACTGACTCGATTTGTTTCAGTTCCTGTGACCTGAGTCAAGCTTGATCTGAAACTGAATTCCAACTAAGGTCACACAGACTGATAGTCAACGGCACTCTGACAGCGGTGCACGCTGCAGGCGCCTGTATGCTGTGACCCAACCAGACAGAACCGCCTGATGCCCGCGCGCGCGATTGCACTGTGCGTGGTGCACCAGTTCGTGATGAAGGGAGGGGGTGTAGCCGCGCCATTAGGGTAGTGACAGCAGTCTGGGTCAGTGGGCTAAGGACTAAAAGCGGCTTTCGCGCAGGTGTCCATGTACTAGCACATGTGTACGGCTTTGCGGGCAATGGGACTGTTTCTAGATGAAGGTGGAGGCAGATGGTTGGAGTAAGAAGTAATTGCCTTTTGTTGGTGCTTAGTACGAAGATTTCGTCAGTAACCTCCAGTCCTGCTGGAGCTCTGGGCGCCTCACGGCAGATCATTTCCAGGAAGATCTGCAGGCGGAACCGGAAAGTAAAATGATAATGAAATTAGTACTTCAGTCTTCAGTCAACCCTGGTCATCCCCCCACCCCGACCCTATGTGCATATTGAAAGTTGTAAGTACATATACATATAACCCGTAACACTGACTGATCCGTCGCCACCAAAGAAAGGTAATAATTTTCCTCGCCATCCCACCATGCCCAAGTTATGACCTCCTTCCACTCAACCACAATGAGACATACAGATCTTGGTAAGTCTGGATAATCCGGAACTAACCAGTTTTCCTTAGAGGATTGACCTGACACATCAGTTCCATCGGTGTCAAATTTTGAACTGGATCACTGATTCTGGTCTCATGTTTATAATTTTATCCCACTGACATGAAAGACGGCTCAGTTTTCAGTTGCGCAATGCACCGTCATCATTATAGCAGTGCACTGACCAGCCTGGATAGCACGCTGGCCCGCTCAGCCGCCTTGGCCTGAAACCGTCGCCCATACCGCCTGACAAAAAATAAACCGGCATCGGTCACGCCGGCTCAGACAGACAGATTCCAGTTCCTGAGTCATTCAAAATTTCATCATTATTAATCGTAAAACGATATCGCGATCGAACGAGCGTCGAGTCAGTTTCACTTTTAACAGGTCACACGGTCAGCACATCACTGATTTGCACTGAAGTTTTCCTACAAAATGTTCCACTTTCCTACCGTTCAAAATGTGCTACAAATAAACCCTATTCCATCCCAAAGGTATAAGGTTGCGTTCGCAAATGTGACCAGGGCACAGTGTCCTTGCAACTTTAAACTGGCGGCAGAAAATAGCCGCAGACCTGACTGACATACTGACCTACTTGAGATTTTTTTCAGTTTGCGCCTGCGCAGTGTCACCCATGTATCCATTTCCCGCCTCCGCGTAGCATAAGAAACGCCTTTTGATGTTCACTGAGGCAAAGGAAAGCCTGGTTTGAAGAGAATTAAAATAATCAAATAATCCAGATTCCATTCTACATGTTTTCAGTGTGTGCCTGTGAATGTGTGTGATTGAAGAATTTTGAAATTTTGTCCAGGTTGCAACTGAACTCACTCAGTGAGCCCGACCCGGCATCATGATCGGAGCCGGACTAGGCGGGGAGGGAGAGAGAGGAGGGGGGGGGGGCATGGAGGGAGTGGAACCCACTGAGGAGCATCTATCAGCAAGCTCTGCTGAATGTTCGACGGGATCGAACAAGAATGGGTAGGTCATGGGGCGTTGGGAAGAGACGAGACGCTACACTGGAGGAATGCTGTAGGTCGGTATATTGTGGTGACATGATTATGAGAAGGTGCAATATTGTGTATATTTTGCTCACTACTGGTCAACCTCAAAACCCTTTTAAACACATTGAGTTCTGCTCTATATTATCCGAATATCAGTCGTAGCTTGGGGGAGCTGACGCCTCTCAGTAGCGGTTCTCCTTGTTACTAAGTCGGTAACAGATCTGGCGGACTCCGGAACACTTCAAGTTGTCTGTGTGTAGTACTGTGTACTGTATATATCAATAGATTTCAGGACCAGTCAGTGTGTGTGTGTGTGTGTGTGAGAGAGAGAGAGAGAGATTTAAAAACGAAGTCAGCACAGCTGCACCAATTTCACAACAACTGCAACTTGATCTGGAAATGTATTTCATGTCAGCTCCGACAATCAGGGAAGGAAGCTATTCTTGTCACTCGGTCAGTTACTGTGACAACGGCGACGGCTGTGTGACGTTTTCCCTGGCAACGAAGCTGAGGGGTTGGGCGACGTGCCCACTGCAAACAACGGCTTTCAATTAATTTCAACTTGACAGACTCACAGGTCCGTCTGTGACGTTGTTTATCCGCAGCGAGCCAGAGCCAATCCAAACGTCACCAACAACCCCCTCTCCACTCTTGATACACGGAAGTGCTATGCCTAGCGGTACGCCTATTTTCGAGTCAAAAGTCCTCGTATTTTACACCACCACGGCACTGAAAATTGTGGTTACAGTGTACAGCTCAAGTTCGTGTTTTTACCGTCAGCATTAAGAGAATGTGCTGACGTCATTAAAAAAACAAAACAAAAAAAAAACACCCACACACACACAAAAACCCTAACTCCTGCGAGGCCTCCCGTAGCTTGAAAGTGTTGACAAAAAGCAGGGGAGTGTATTTCTCCGTCCACCGCCAGAGGCTATCTTGAAGTGTTTCTCACATGATTTGTCGCCGTGCCAACAGTATCGTTTAAGTGCATTGCTGCGAACAGTTTTCTAGAAATAGCCAAGACAACGCCTACTTTCCTCGGCCTTTTCAAGCAGTGAGATGCAAGTGTTTCATAAGTAAGCTGTAGTTGTCAGGTAAAATACATTTTGGCCATTCTGTCAAACTGAAAACTTGAACATGTGTGTTGTGTGATGTCTATTAGACAAAAACAGACACCAAAAACAATGAAGACAGACACACAAACAATAATACACGCGCAGACAATCAACAGTGAACACACAATGTTCACCAAGAACAATGTAACACCAAAACTGTTTCATTCATTTATTCACTGTATACTCATAGTCATACACATGTATTCAAAGTCAAAAAAGGAAAGAAACGTTTGTAACGACAAGTACAGTGACACAGACTATGGGGGGGGGGGGGGGGGGGGAAGTATACATTCCACCAAAATCTCACTCACTCATCCAGTCTCACAGACACACACTGTTTGTGTCCTTCGAACAGATAAAGTCTGTCTAGAATGGCTACAATTCACTCTCCACAATTACACCTAACTGCACCACCATTATCACATAATATATCAAAATACAAGAACTGTGAACCTAGGGTACTACCAGGAGAGTCACACCAAACATCCAGCCACCAGAATCATACAACTGATTCACACATTTCAAGAAGTCTGAGATCCTAGCCTGGAATAAATACCCGTAGCACTTACTGTGTTCTTTGTCCTCACATTGCAAATATTTAAATCTGTTGACATAAATACAACAGTAAACACTATTTCATGTGTCACTAATGAAGGTAAACAACTGCTGAATAAATAAACACTGAATGAAAGTGTAACACTAAATGGGAACATTCACCTGCCATGCATTTTTTACCAAACGATTCACCAATTCACCACATACATGAATCAATTTATCATGTATTAACCTCTTATGCAACGCACATGTATCAAACTCACATTCCTTATATCCAAAACAATCACACCATAACACACAATCTAAGAATATGATTCATCACACAGTCATCCGTTTGAAAGCAGATACACACCAGATCAACCAGTCCCTCGTTTTGCGTCTCACAAACACCATCTATAACAATGAGGTCAACTTTCATCAATATGTGTTTGCTGCTGATAAGAGTTCAATTGGCAGTGTTTGAATCCCCTCATCATAACAGTCTTTGTTCAACCATCTTAACGCCTTTCCCACATGAACGTTCCGACGGATGTATCCACTCTCGCAGCGCCACGTATAAGAGTATCACTGTGCGCCAGAACAAGCATTTCTGCCAAGTCACTTGACACACTTGGGGTCAACTTGGGCGGTGACCCACATCCGCCCTGGGGCATGTTTTGTCTGAGATTCGCCTCCGAGAAAGTCGCCGCCGCCGGTTGTTTACTTCTTTTCAATCGCCCTCTGCAAGCAGGCGATCCCAAAGTGGGGCACGAAAACGCAAGGTCACAGAAGGGCTTTTCAACAAAGCGCGGCCGGGTTTCCCCAACAGAGCCATTCCTCTGAAACAAGTCAATGCTCCACATTCTACGAACCAAGTGCTTCGTTCATCATACAGTTTGTGATCTTAGAAATATCAACACATGACTCCTTTATTTCCTTCATAACGCACTTGTGCTGGAAAAAGAGCTCGAGTCGATAGAAGTTGTTGAGCTGGCCACGGACGGGGGTGAGTCGATAGGCAAACACGCGCCCGAGGCAGACGACGCGTCGCCATGTTGATGATGAAAGGCCTGAATGCGTCGCACTGCTTCCTGTATCAAGCGCTGTTCTGCGATGAGTTTCTTCAGCAGATCTGAACCTGAATCACCAGATTTCACACACTTGTACATGCAGTCCCTGCAATAGTCACTTTTAGTCGAACACACGTGTCGACGAGCACAATTGCACTTTGTACACACGGCCGACATTGACGAACCTTTACGGCGTGGCCCGCCGCCATGTGTAATGCCGTACGGAGAACGTCGCACTGCATTCAGTTTTTCGCGACTTTTCAAGCACAGCCGCTCTCTCACTTCTTCAACGAGTTTTTCTACCTCATACTCCGAGGGACTCAGCTGGCTGCATTTCGTATTTCCAACGAGAACCGGCATTTTGATAATAAGACAGCAAGGAAGAGCAAATGTAGGATCCAGCCGGACTGAACCAAACCAGTTTGCTGAATGAAGATTTGTTTACGTTCCGCACATGGCGATCATGTTTTCACACTAGTGTTCTTCCGCTAGAAATAGTTCCCGTATTCAAGAAGCCGGTTTTGTGAAAGTACGCAGTACCTTTGCTTTAAATGAATAGATTTTGGTTTTCCAATATATATTGTTGTTTTTCTGCTCATAGTATGCTATTTCTATACAAAATCTGGTATTATGAAGGTAAACAAAAATACTAGGGAAACGATCATGCACCAGCCGCGTGCTTCTGTTGACTGCCGGCTGACGTTCCGATTGGCTGTTCGGCGCAAGGACACGCCGCGGGAACACTCCTTTGTTAGGTTGTTGTGGCTGGCGAAATACTACGCACTACTTGCCGTTCGAGCCGACGGCGGGTTGGTGGGTGCGACTGTGTTTACAGCCGTTTTCCATGCAACGAAGCGGACGTTCTATTTTTGGATCTGAGTAGATATCTTATCAAAACAAACATGCGACAGCCAGGCTAGTTATTACGACAGGTATGAGCTACTAGCAAATCAGTCGTCTACATAATTGTTACTGTGTAGACTCGCACTGAGTATTCACTGACTGAGTAGTGCCGGTCCGCCAGGCCGCGCTTTCACTGAGTCGAACTGGAACTAGTCTACATGAACTTATTTATCAATTCACGACAGACAGACTGTAAACAACGACTGACAACGCGGTAGCTGCGTCTAATGCGCATAAACGGTAGTTACTGAAGATAGCAATGCCGTAAGACTGTTTACTGACCGGCCGCGCTGGCTCCGACACTGAGTCAGTGATGACTGCCAGTGAGACCGCCTCGCGGCGGGAAAGGCATACCAAAACTGACAACATGATATTATACTAGTACTAGTAGCCAACAACAACACACGTACTGTCCCGTTATTTCCCGGCAAAACTGGCACTACATGCTCGTTCGGCCATAACTGATCAGCTACTGACATTTTTTTTTTTTCCGTTTATTGGGTACCGCTGTACGTACATCAGTCTTTTCGCGGATCACTCAGTTTGGCGACTGGACGTGACGGTCAGCGGCTGCGGGGGAGTTTCTGTGTGATCGATGACTCAGTGCTATTACTGAAAGATGGGGGGACGGAGGGATGGTGGAGTAATCCGTGTTAACACTGGTCACGTGACGCTTCAATACAATCAATAAAATCGATACAATCGACGCATTAATATTACCGCTGTCCCTTGTGTGATTTAGATTCTTTATGAGTGATAACTGGTCAGTCAATGTCAGTGTCAGTAGTCAACTGAGATAGCTAGGCACTGAGTTCCAATTCAGTACACTGAGTATCAACTGTAAATTTCAAGTTCAGTCACTATGGTATAATAGTCAAGTTCGTGTCGGTCTCAAATTGACAACTGACTCAATGTCAGCCAGGTTAGTTCCTTGACTACTGAGTCCAGTCCCACTAATGGCTATGTTCATTCCGTTCCGGCCTTGTTAAGGGATGGGGCGGGGGGGGGGGGGGGGGGGCGTCAGTCCGTCAGTTCCAGTCCCGACTGGAGTCATATTTTCCTCGTTGTCCAGTACTTCATATCGCCCGTATGTGGTGGAAAATGGCGTTAAACCATTAAAAAAAACCCACCCACACCTGGTCAGTCCCAGTTCGATTCCCGGCTGGATTCAAATATTTGGCGTGTTGTGTGTGTGTGTGTGTGTTTTCGTTGCCCTGTCTTTGATGTCAACCATGTGTGGAGGAAAAGGACTCACAACCAGCCAACCAGAGAGAGAGAGAGAGAGAGATTTTATCAGTAAGCCAACACTTCTTGTGTGATCTCAAGTGTTTCTTGTGTGTTTTTATTTTTTTTAATAATCGGTGAAGCAGAAGGCAAATTTTCTTTTAATAAACAATAAAATTATCTGGATGTGTGACCAACTGGTCTTTAGTGCTGCTAATTACGTCATGTCACGGTCAGTGATGTGCTGACTTTGTCAGTGAATTTTTTGTTCAGTGTCAGTTGTTGCTCAGTCTGTCGCCCTCCCCAAGGCAATCGGCGGGTAGGGAACTATTGTTTTCAGTGGCGTCCTGTGTCTCAGTGTGAACGTGTCTCAGTCCGTCAGTTAACAGTGCGCAGCTCCGCGGGGCTATCCACCGTCTGTCAAGGGCTATCCACCGTCTGTCACCCGGATGTTTCAATGTTGTTGTCGCGCTGTTGCCGCCGGCTTGTTGTTAAATATGCTGTTATAAACATGTCAACTAACACTTTAGTCTTTGTAAATTTACGTGGGTGTAGACGACTAATCAGTCGACTGTGACTGAGGCGATAACACCTGCTGCGCCGCCTTTTGCATACGCGGCAAACGCAGCCAGTCAGTTGAGTAATCTTGCTTGCTCTTCGCTATACAGTTTACGGATACGGTCCGCGCATCCGTCATAACAACAAGCAGTGTATCATGGTACTGGCGAGTTTAAAGTGCTTTGTTTTCGTATCACACAAGTCTGTTCAGTTCAACCATTGAAACATAATCAACCGTGACTCAGTGCTCAGGCAAGTATAGGCAAATGCGGAGTAAGCGGTGTGATCCGGCAGAGAGTCCCCCGGGCCATTCCAGCCGGCGTACGCTAAAACTGGCTTGGGGTAAATACCGTAGGGTAGTTACGTAATCCGTCTCAGTTGCTTGCAGTGTTACACCGGCGAAGTAGTAGTCAGTACCAACACGGCGCTGTCACAGTCACATCTCATGGGGACTGGCCCCGCAATGCCCGCATATCTTACTGATTTACTGACCACATTCAGACAACTCAGATCCTCAGATGACACTCGCATCCTCCGTGTTCCAAATGTCAGAACCAAGTCATATGGAGAGCGATCGTTTCTGTACCAAGGACCAGCCCTTTGGAACACACTTCCTCAAAACATCAGACACACAGACTCAGTCCTCAGCTTTAAAACGTCCATGAAGACACACCTGTTTTCAGCACAACAACAACGATGAGTTAATAACAGACACTGTGTGTGTGTGTGTGTGTGTGTGTGTGTGTGTGTGTGTGTGTGTGTTCTTTTAGCCATTTTAGTGCTCAGTTTTCATCTTTCTAGTAGCTTTTAGTTTCTTTTAGTTATTTTACCTCTGTAAACGCTTAGAGCTCGCAGAGAATAAGCGCAAATAAATACAGTATTCATTATTATTATCTGAAACAGGAGCGCCGTTCTACTGAACGACATAACCAGAAACACGCTCAGTGATAAACTGGTACATCAGTCAAGTCAGTGGTGCACTACGTGTCTCACAGTCTTGTCATTATACCACAAAGAAGAGATATCACTGCAGGGGCCTGGGTGGTTATCATGAGTGATGAAACTCGCGTTAGTCTGGCAGCCGAGACTGACTTTTACTTGGCGTGGCTGTCAGTCTGGCACAAATCCAGGTGTGTAACCTCGACCTCGACTGACCTGAAGTTACCCTGATGGCCCAGCAGGCGGACGGATTCTTCACGGTAGTCTGTACTAGAGCCTAGTGAAGAGGGGAACGACTTACGGCTCAGTCGGTCTCACATGGGTATACACCTAACCAACGACAATAGCATAGCAAATGATTATACATAGCCTCAGTCCTTGGCCTAACAATGTCTCAGTTTGTCTATGTACTGATCGAAACATTCGCCTGTCAAGACAGTGGCCTCACGCAGTCTCTACCGGCTGTATCAGTGCATCACTGAGCATTTTGTTTCGCAGTGTCAGTCAGTGACGCTTCAGTTACAGCTACACTGATGTATGTTGTTGTCAGCCGGTTCTTCCGTTCAGTTACTGAGTTCGTATGCCTTGCACCAGAGAATCAGTGTGTCGGAAAGAGAGAAGGATCACGTTTTCAGTCTGTTTATACATCAGTTCTGCCGGTGCTCTCACTGAAGAGGTACTGATGTTAGAACAGTACTGACTCGAACTACATGTACAAACAGGATCCGCAGTGTCTCCGTCAGTGGCGTCTTTTTCAGTTCATCTTCTATTTGTCGTTGAAACTAACAAATAGCAAAAATAAGAACAACCGAACACGTGACTTAACTGAAGGGCCATACATTTGTTTTTCTGGTTGAAAAAGGGTGAACTGATTTTGCGGGTGCGTCAAACTGATGAAGCGTTGCTGCAAGCAGTGATCGTTGCACGATTTCGCCGGTCACTGAGGTGGAGTTCAGTCAAGCCTGTCCGGGAGCGTCCTTCAGTTAAAAAACAAAACAAAAACAAACAAACACAAAAAATACTTGAAACTGACAGTGGCTGGCGGGCCACACACACACACACACACACACACACACACACTGACAAATACGCACTGCACGCGCGCGCGGCACACACACTGCCACGGCACCGGCACACACACACACACACACACACACACACACAGTGTCCCGATTTCAGTTTGTCACGAGTTGTTGTTGAAAACATATCAGTTCGATCGCCGTCTTAGTCAGCGACTGGACTGACTTCCCAGCAACTGAACGCAGCATCCTTTCTCTGTTATTCTGTCAGCGCATCACGTGCACGCAACTCACGTGAGCCCGGCGCTCGAGCCATGCAGCCATATGGTACTTCGCACATAATTATAATTTCATAAACAACACCAGCGCAGACCAGCAAGTTCATGCCGCTGTAGACACCTACGAGCCTCAACACAAAAGGTACTGCAGCTGTGTGTCTCCCGTGATCGAGTCACTGCTGAAAAGCTCAGTCTTGCAATTGAGGTATCATGGAGGACGTATATAATACGTATTACGCCGGCTGTCATAAGCACGGGTCATTAATTCCTTTGTGTGCTTCTTGTGTGCCAACGCGTCTGACTTCATCTAGTTTTGTCTATGATTCATCACTGACTGACATCAGTATCATATATAACTATAAACACAAACACAAACGCACACACGCGCGCACGCACACACACACACACACGCACGCACGCACGCACGCACACACGCACGCACGCACGCACACACACACACCATATAATTATTATTGTAACAATAACAATAAACACACACACACACACACACTTTGACGAACACGCGCATGCACACACACTCACCACTCACACGCACGCACGCATGCACCCCCCCCCCCACACACACACAGGGACTGTGACACACACTCGGTATCCCGCATGTCTGACCTTGCCCGTGCATGGAAGAAAACAACTTCTGGTGACCTATGGTAATAAGGGTACGGGTAAAGGGAAAAATTTTCCAAGGTGAAAGAAAATCTGTTGTCGCGCAGTACATAGTCCTTGAATTATTTGTATCTAGGTGCGTTCTTGGTGTATTGCTGCTTTGTTCGCAGGGGAGCCGGGGTGGTCGAGTGGTAGAGCGTTGGACTTCTAATGCTCGGGTCGTGAGTTCGATCTCGGCTGGGGCCAAATATTTGTGCTGGCTTTTTCATCGTTGCCCCGTCTTTGATATCACCCTATGTGGTGGAAAAGGACGTTAAACCCCCAAACACCCACCCACCCCTTTGTTCGCAGACACGTCTACTGCTAGGCAAGGCTGACTGTTGCCACTTTCAGACCATCGTGTAATTTTAAGCATCACACAATGCACGGGGCCTCAAAATGTCTATATATTCCTTGTTAGCCTCAGGCATCATAATCACCCCTAAAAATGCTTCAAACTAGAAACAAAAATGACCATGCACAGGCCAGTCAAGGGCACACACCTGACAGGCGTTTAAAAAATTTGAGTCAGTGTCTCTTTTCCGCTCAGGGCTCGCTGGAGTTATGCAAGTCTACATTCTGTGAAAGCCGGCATTTCACTCAAATCTTCTCACGTCACTTGTGCCCGACCTGCGTGCAGTTGCCTCTTGCTGCGGCTCCCTGGCATGCACCTTGCCCTACAAAATACGCTTTTTCAGGGTTCTTCAAATAAACTCTGCACATGACCCCACGTTCAGTTTGTGTCCTTACGCCTGTATCCTTCGGTATTTTAGGTGAACCAGAGTGATCACTCCGAAAACAATTAAAATGTGAAATTTATTTGTACGCGAGAAAAGGTTTTTATCTGTGTTTACTTTAACTGAAATCAGATCAAGGATGAGTGGGTGGGTGTTTAAGGACTCAACGTTTTTTTTTTTTTCCCACCACATATGGTTGATATCAAAGACGGAGACACGAGGGGAAAAAAAAAAAAAAAAAAAAAAGGCCAGCAGAAATATTTGGCCCCAGCCGGGAATCGAACTTGAAAGTCCAACGCTCTACCGCTAAGCTGTTCCGGCTCCCCTGTGTAGAGGAAGGAGGTGCAGTGGTTGTCGCCGGCTGAAGATGTCGAGAGAGGTTTGGTGGTTCGGTTGGTTGGGTGTTGGTGGACCACTGCAGTGATCGACTGATCTTGGGTTCGGAGCCCGACAGGGTAAAACTGACAACGTCCCGTTTGCTTTATGTACTCTTTTGAATTCACACTTGCGGCCGGTGCACAACTTAAGTTGTACCTCAAGTCAGTTGTCGGACTTCCAGTCGAATTATACCGCGGCAGTTTGTGTGTGTGTGTGTGTGTGTGCCACGGTGTGTGTGTGTGTGTGTGCCCGGTGTGTGTGTGTGTGTGTGTGTGTGTGTGTGTGTGTGTGTGTGTGTGTCAGTGTGTGTGTTGGAGTGTGTAAGGGGTGTCAGAAAACTGTCAAACAATTTCAGTCAGTGAGATAACCAAAATCTCACAACACGCTTGCAACAACTTGCATAACAACGCAATTTATTTGTGTGTATCGTTTTGTCCTCTTGAACTTCACTTGAACCCTTTCAAAGCGTTTCTGTCTGATCGTTTTCAGCACGTCGGCAGTCTTCTCCACGTATGACAGGAACACTATTTGACAGCGTGTGGAAAACTTTTCATCGAATCTTATCAGAATCAGTAACGTGGGTCACAATATAGCATCTGAGACCATTCTCCTATCAGAATCAGTAACTGAACGTGGGTCACAATATAGCATCTGAGACCATTGTCCTTTTAGAATCAGTAACGTAGGTCACAATATGGCATCTGATGTCATTGTCCTATCAGAATCAGTAACGCGGGTCACAATACAGCATCTGAGACCATTGTGGTGAAACTAGCAGGTATATAATTATGTTGTTCTAGAAGTGCTCTGCGCACTGAGCAGATCGTACGCTATATTTGGTAGCGGACAGAGGATCAGCTAGATGGCGCTTATTGGTGGCTATTTTTAGAAGCTTTGTCGAGTCCCAGTGTGTTCAGGAATGGACCTTAGGCTCAAAGAAAGTCATATTTTTCTATTAGAAGCCACACAGTCACGAAAACTGTCGCAATGGCCAAATGAAACATCCTTCTATCTGACAAACAGACTTACAGCTTCGACAGCGACATCCTTCCATTTCAGCAGCGTTATGAACATAGAGCCTTAGAGGCTTCAACAACGCCGGCGTAATCAGTTTCGTACAAGTTATTGTTGTTAATGTATTTCAACTGCTTGTACGTTGACCCTCAACTGAGTTACTGCGTGCTTTCCTGATGACATCTATATAACCCTTTGTGTCACTGGCCAGATGGTGACAATCAATGTTTAGTGGACACCTGCAGCTGGGTTTACATTACTCACTCGGCCAACCTCTGTATTGATGGTATATATGTATAGAAACACTCTCTCGGGACGTTCAAACCACCCACAACATCTGTGTCAGTCTCGTTCATGACTAATACGTGAACGCGCGCGCGTGTGTGTGGTGTCAAGCTGTTGTTGTTTTCTTTCGTTTGCTGTGTGTGTGTGTGTGTGTGTGTGTGTGTGTGTGTGGTGTCAGTTTCATCACGCTACTGTTCTGTTTTCGTCGTTTTGTTTTCTAGGCTTTTTGTTTTGCTTTGGTTCGGGTTTTGTTTTCCAAAAAAAAAAATTGTCTGGTATTGCGTTGGTTTTGTTGTTTTATGGTTTTCTTTTCGCTCTTTGTTTATCGTTGTTGCATGGATTAGATGTTTATATTGAGCTTTGTTGTTTTGTATGCCTCTGTGTCCCGTTGTTTCGTTTTTTTTTTTCTGTCTTGTTTCCATGGATTTGGCTCGGTTTTTGCGTGTTACTGATGTACTGTACTGTGTTCAGTTGTCACTGTTGTTGGAACAGGGGGGGTTAGATTACGTCATAGCCACTTAAGTCAGTTGCGGCCTTGTAGGGGAAATAAGACCTGTTTCCCACCTTCAGTGGCCCTCCATACTGGTCGTAACTGTTTCAGTCCATAGCTGCAAAACTCGTCATATAATTGTCTTACAAAAACGTTTGCATACCGTCACATCACGTCAGTCGACGCCGGCTTTCGACCAGCCTGCGGTATGTATGATATTTCATGACTCAGAACTGGCCACTGAGTTTGTACGTTGCACAGCAATCCTGCCCATGCATGTTTCTCTGCATTTGTCATCGTCAGTCAACGTGGAGTGACATAATGATAAATCGCCAGCTTACTCCTGAGAAATTCTGGGCTATCTGAAAACCTTGTGTCACACTGACGCTCACAAGCCCTATGGTGTTGTCAGTACTGCTGTAATAGGCCTGTATTTGAATGAACACTGAGCAAGTCAGTCCAAAGTACAGTGTACATTGCTTTCCGATCACCTCAGTAACGCCACGACGTTATCGTTGTTTTGACTGCCTCGCGTACTAATACTGATGTAGTGATACATCGAGCTGATGACCCAAATGCATAATAATTAGGTCAGCGCCGTTGACCCGCTTGTCTGTTTACAACGCAGAAGTAGGTCATGACCGGGCAAGCCGACAGGTTCGTCTGACATGGAAACTGACGAGATGTGCGTCTTACGTTTGGAAAGTTGTACATGTACTTCGGTACCGTACGGCACGCGGCCAGTCAGTTTAGCCTGATGTCATGTGTGTGTGTGTGTGTGTGTGTGTGTGTGTGTGTTTTCAACGTGTGTGTATCTGCACACGGTGTGTGCGCGTGCGTCACGTTCCGGTGTGTTTCAGTGTGTGGTTCTTCGTATAGTTTAATGGATGTAATATTAGCATTATTTTGCCAGTTTTTAACCGACTCTTGAATAAATTATCAAATGTGACTCTTTAATATCACATTTCAGCTGTTCAGTATTTCAGTGTGACTGATATTGTGAAATCATCCTCGCACTGGTCGGAAGACGTTAAACCTCCACACACACACACAGATACTCTGACACCTACACACTGACATCGGACACCCACCCATCCCGTCACACACACACAGACACCCACCCGCACCCGGCCGTCACTCACCCACACACTGACTGACACCCACTCAGTCACACCGTCACACATACTGACACCGGGCCCACCCACACCGTCACACACACATACTGACACCGACACCCACTCACGCCGTCACACACATTGACACTGACCACCCACACCGTCACACTCACACACCGTGACACACACACACACCGACACCCACTCACACCGTCACACACACTTACACATGCAAGCCTCCTCAGTCTCCCGCAAAACCAGACAGCAACTGTTAGAATGACCACCGGAAAATGGCAACGCCGCGGAGAGAAACTGGCCACTGTACAGGGTTAGACACGACTGACGGTAGCCGGTACACCGATATGTATAATCCTTGGCAACTCAGTGAATTCACTAATCCCGTAAGCCGCAGTAAACACCTACACACGACCATGACAAAACTGTACCGTGTGAACCGGCAGTGACTTAAAAGTTTGAAGCGCTAATTCCATCTTTGCTAACTGAGTCAGCTTATGTGTTGGACTGGAACAGTTTCGCTTGTGGGTACGCCTGTACGCTCGATATACTCCATCTTGATGATTAGTGAAGCTCATATAGCTCATATACAATGTTGTTTACACTTTGCACGAGCGGTCACGTCAGCCGGTTCCGGGCCAACATTCAAATTTCTAAGGTTAAGCCGGACTGTTGTCGCACGGCACGACTGGCGCGCATAACCGAATACGCTTCTATTGCCAGTGGCTCAGTGCCAGCATTACAGACGCTGTCTCTGTCCAGGTGTCTAAGTGGTGTAATGATAGGCCGTACCACGAAAACAGCTCAGAACGATCTGTGAGCATAGAAAGTTAGAAACGGTAGCGTTCGCCCCTTTACTAGAATTAATCCGACCGTCGCCGGATCTCTGACGTCAGTGTGAGCACGGACTTCACACGTGTACAAACTGAATCAAGCAGTAATATTATGCTACACTAGTATAAATGTTGCCCTGGATGTGTGTCGAGTCACGTTTTATCAGGCGACCGTTACACGATAAAATTCGGACTCCACACACACACACCGTTATAACTTGATTATATGAAGCCACCTAGACGGAACCGGGATACCGCTGAGCCGTGTGCTGGCTATACTGGCGAGTACAAAGAATGCTCGGTACGTCGTGGGTTCGAGTCCCAACTCACCGCTGGGAGCCAACTGAACTGAAACTGAGCCGCAACCAGCTCGGCCCAGTTCACCACACGTGACGCCGGTGCACACAAACACACTGGCACAGCGGGAGAGAGACGGAGACAGAATAAACAGGAAAACACGCCATAACTTGACTTGAGTATGTAACTGTGAATGTCCTTGCATCATCATCAACCGGCGTAACATCCCGACGAAAACAACCCGGACAAAGGTTTGCGGTACACTACTCGGTCTTGCACCAGAACTGAGACGTAAACATTGTGAATCATAATTATCTTCACTGGCAGACGATCGCGGCTGATTCAGTCAGTAACGACCTCAGTTGTTACCGGAGCCCTACATTCTGGCACTCGGGTCGCTAAGAGTGGATTCAGGTTAAGTACACTGATGGCATTCGACTTCTTGTTTACGTTGAGGCGACGGTGGTGGTGTGCAGTGGAGGCCGGAGTGGCTGATATTTCAGTTGACACTGAACTCTAAGATTTGAAAGCTAAACTTCAGCCATAGTGTGTGTGTGTGTGTGTGTGTGTGTGTGTGTGTTGAACTGATACGCAAAGCCGGCCAAGACATTCTGCCGAAACTCATAAAGATATGCACGTTATTAAGTAGGCTGAATTAGCTTCATCCGCCCGAGTTCCAATTAACCAACTCCGCCTCGTGACCGTTAACTCACATACAAAGATAACGATTCAGTTGAAATATACCAGCCAGCATAATATTATGTTCTCTTTGTGGGCCTGCCCGGCTAGTCCCTACCACTGGAAACCTGGAAACATTTATTCCTCCAACAATGTCACGGTCATCGGTGTATGGAAAACTGAAATGCGGTGGGCTGACGGCTAATGAAATTATGCTCTGCATCTGTGTCTCGGCATGTACGGCTTTCCTCCAGCGGCTTCCAAAACTACATGTGGTGCCAGTGTGCATTCAGCTTACACAGCGGTAGATCAGTTCTCACAACACCACCATCATACATGCCCAAGTCAGGGGCGCCGGAAGATGTTGGGGGGAGGGGGGGCAGAATCTCGGAGGGGGGAACGTTGCCCGAAGAAAGTGAAAAGAGGGGGGGGGGCGATCAAATGCTGCGTAGACAAAAAACCTTTACGAACCAGGACGTTGCCCGAAAAAAGTGAAAAGCGGGGGGGGGGGGGGGGCAATCAGAGGAGCGGACAGCCTTCGGTCCGCAAAAACAGAAGTTCTCTGTTGGGTGGGATGAGGGAGAGAGCACTAAGAGGGGTAGGGGGAGAGGTAGGGGAAGGGGGGGGCAGGACCATGGCTTTGCCCCCTCTTGCCATAGTCACCTGATTTTCCAGGGGGGGCAAAAAGACACTCTTGCCCCCCCTGCCTGGGTACAGGGGGGGGGGCAAAACTGATAGTTTCCAGGGGGGGCAAAAAGACACTCTTGCCCCCCCTGCCTGGGTACAGGGGGGGGGGCAGCTGCCCCCCCGGTTCCGGCGCCCTGCAAGTGCATACCCAAAGATTAGAGATTTCTGGCACGACTGAGAGTGAGAGAATGCTTAGCGTCGGCCGCCCACTGACCTTTTGACCCAAGGTTACTGTGTCACAGTCATGTTATGGAACGCCTTCACGTGTGTGCAAGCGTGAGTAACAGAGCCCAGACACTTCGACAGCGTGGTGTGGTGGGGAAGCGCCGAAATGAGCTCTAATACCGCCTAACATAAACCACAGGGGGGGGGGGGGGGGATAGATACGACTTGTCGGTCTCCGTGGAGTGGTAATTTATCCCCCTCCCCCCCACCACACTCACCGACACTAACACACACGCCACATACACTGACTGACTACTGTGAAATGTACACACACACACACACACACACACACACGCGGCCCGGGAGAGAGAGAGAGAGGGAGAGCAATCCCAAAATAAGGTGTTCGAAGACGGTTTTCAGTGCCGCCGGTTACGCAGTCTCTGCTTCACGCGGCTAAACCCTGACACTGAGGCTATGTGGAATCCACTGAGTTCGTAAAAATAAGTCATACTGATGTACATTGTGTGAACAGACTGATCAGTCAGTTCGGTAAAAGCACTGACTGAAATCAGTCTGAGAAAAATGCGTAACTGACGTCCATATCAGTCAAACCAATATTGTTGGAATTGCCAGAGAGACTGAGAGAGAGAGAGAGAGAGAGAGAGAGAGAGCGGCTCTACTGAACTGTGAGTGGAGTGGGACTCAAGTTTGGAAATAATTTGTCCGACACAACGATTAATGCTCTACAAAACAATGGCCACGGTTAATGGACCCCCCACTTACTCAAGTTGATCAGGTAGATCTGTATTGAACCAAAGATCCTCTGTTTGATTGAACTCAGTGATGACCGCTGTGACATACATAATACTGACAGCAAGCATATCACACTGAGTGACCAGGCCTGTGTCAGTGTACACTACTTTTCCCGCTGTCGCAGTCTTTTCACCCTTTACTGTCGAAAATGTCATTTCAAGTTTATTTTCTGCACCAAGTTTACTTGTAATGCGTTGTCACTGTGACAGTTCCTCGGCTTTTGCCGACGGACGGCGGCTCAGTGTGCACTGCACAAAAAAACAGGCTAACTCTGACCCTTGATGTCACGAAATCAGGTTCGAAATATTTTCACGGAGAATAAAAACCCAAACCTTTCAAACATTCTTCATCTTGACACAAAAGTGGCAGACTCACCGTTCATAAATTATTGGTATCTGGCAAAATTCTCATGAGTTAATCCGGCCCGGCTCCCGCCAGCGGGCAACGTTCGAGACATCCCCCGTACCGGTTAACGATTCGTTAACCTAGTGTTAACGATTCGGCCCCCGGTACGGGGATGCGTTCGAGAGACCACTCTGCGACCACGTATTTTTTTCCCCCCAGCAAAAAGAGTGCCTTTTAACTACGTCAAGGGAAGCAACCGATAAAAGTTTCATCGACAAGAAGGCTTTAAGAGTTATTTCCTATTTCTCCGCAGAGATGTTTACTAGCGATTAGATGAAGCAGCTTAGCAGCGCGGAGGATACTTCTCCGAGACCTGCCGACAACTAGCGGAAATTCTTGACTTCTGTTAAACTGGTTTAATCTACAGAACAATTTTTGTTTTGGCAGGGTGAAGATATTGGGCGGCGACCGAAGGAGTCCAACTTTAAAAAAAAGTAAATAATACTGCATGAAATGTTTTGTAGGTGCTCGGCACATTCCGCGTACCACGAAAAATGCCGAGAAGATCCGAGGGAAAACCGTGTGTTTCCGTTTCCCGCGGTTTTACGGAAACACTCGAGGGACTCCGATCACTATCCTCTTTAGTTTCCGCCATCTGTCGTTATTCTCCGGAACTCACATCCTCTCCGCTGCAGAGATACTTCATCTAAACCTCAATTCTGCGGCGGAGAAGCCTGAAGGGAAACAACTCATGAGGCCCTATTGTCAATGCGTCTTCATCAGTTGCTTCCCTTAGCTTAGGTGGAGCTAACTCCTGCGACCTTCTTGACCAGAGTGGTCTCCCAGTTGACCGTCCTGAAACTTTTCTGGCGGGAGATTTCGTCTGCATAAGACATAAGACTAATAAGACATAAGACATTTATTAAATTTCCAAAAGAGGAAACATTGTTTTGTGGTCTCTCATAAAAACATAAAACATGCCAAACACTCACTCATACGGCCATGCACACTCATTCCACCTATTTACATGTCCGTACACTCGTACCTAAAAATCTATCACAAGGTTTGCAGTACTATGAATAAATTACAACACTACACCCACATCATTTCACATCAGCAGCACAACAGCAGAGGTGCACATAACTCTATCACAGTCAACGCCAGCTGACACCCAGCAAGAAACAACACGTCTAATTAAGAATTTAAGAAATATCACTATCAGCATCAACAAGCCTACCACACAACCCTACATCTGCTTATTCATTAGCCTAATAGGACATTGGTACAAAGCTATTCATTGTTTTGAGTTTCTTGGCAGTAAAGGGCTCTAAGCCGTCGGCCCTGATGGTAAATTTCTGATAATACTGAGATAAAATGTGGCCAGAATCATTCATAATACCTAAAACCTTTTCTCACCATCTTTCTCATACACACACTCAGACTTGCTTGCCTTTCCACCCACAACCCTTGCTGCCTCTATTGACAATGCAGTTCAGCTTACTTTTGTTTTTTACAGTCAGAGTGCCAAACCAGCACAGAAAAGAGAAAAGTCAGAACAGATTCAATAAAACTGCGATAAAAGATCTGCAGAGTTTCAGAGCTAACTTGAAAAGAGCGTAGTCTGTACATACAAAACAGTCGTGGTTACATTTCTTAACAATAGCTGTAGTGTTTGACTCAAAATTCAATTTATCATCAATGATGGTTCCCAGGTTATTTATATTCACATCACACGCTCCACACAGTCTCGCTTCCAATCACCAAGTCATTCACACTCACCATCCTCCTTCCAGAGCAAATCACCATTTCTTTTGTTTTCTTCACATTCAGTTCCAGAGAATTATTCCTGCACCAGATACATAGTTCAGACACCTGCATGTAAAACCACTTGATAAAACACACTCTGCCGTGGAAAACGCACTGAAGTTTTATGTGAATGGAGGATTACCTGAATTCGCCTGCTTCTTAAAACGGTTTCCGCTGTCAAATATTCATCGATAAAACTGGAAAACACATGTGAGGACAGATTCAGTCACTGGACGCCGGATCTCTTTCCGCAGGCAGGAGAAAATCAGTGTTCAAGTGCAGTGTTACCAGCGAGTGCGGTGTGACCCGAACAGGAGGAACTAGCGCTATACATTAATATAGCGTGGTCTGTGCTGTGGATGTACTGGCAGTTCGAAGTAAATGCAGTTGGGGTAGGTTATGCACGATCAACGCATTTTGTTTGAAGGTCAGCTATGTTCTCACATGTATTACTCTGCGGACAGACGAAGTAGATTCGACTTTTGTGGCGTACTTTGTCCGTAGTTACGAATGCTCGATTTTCACGCGCAAAACAGTCTGCCGACCGAAAAATACACTTTTTTGGTTCAAGCTGCTAATTTGACATACTTGGATGGCCTGGAGGCCTGTTCGTACGCGTGATACAGTGCTCGTAAAATGAAATGGTCGGTTATGAGTCCTGAACACATTTCGTATCAATAATCATTCGTCTCGTTAGTCCTCATTCAAATTACCGTATTGATCTCGATAAAGGAAATTCTAAGCCACACACACACACACACACACACACACACACACACACACACACACACACACACACACACACACAGACACACACACACACACACACACAGACTCTGAGAGAGAGAGAGAGAGAGAGAGAGCTTGTACTCGAACTCGAAATTTTTAATGACATTGGCACTGGCACAACGGCCATAACTACAAGGCTAGTAGTAATTATTACTGATAATTATTTCGGCAGTCACGGAGACAGTAGTCGTGGTACAGCAAAAGGAAGAAAGTATCAAGAAACATAGTGACGCTTATGTTACCGAACTAATTCTAGATATGGATTGCAAATACAGAGTTTGATCTGTGGTTCACACACACACACACACACACACACACACACACACACACACACACACACACACACACACACACACACACACACACTCACTGACTCACACGCACACCGTCCGGACACACACACACACACACACACACACACACACACACACACACACACACACACACACACACACACTGACACACTGCCAAACTGAGGAGTACTAACGTCAATACATAAGTGCATATAAATCTAAGTCCGTATAAATGAAATATGATAGTAACACTGAATAAGATAACACATTGGCAACAACGAGTCTTGTCAGTCGTTGCCAGGTTGTTTTGCTGGCTGCTACATACCACAAACATCATAATACAATGTCAGTTCTGAATACGACACTTTGAGCCCAGATCAGTCCACCACGGCCTTGCTGGGCACAACCTGCAGGAACAGCTGGAGGAAGGCGCACACTTTGTCTGAAACGAAATGAAAAGCAACAAATCACAATCTCCACCGCTGAGAGGCTCCAAAGATGCTTCATGCTTCAGCTACAACTGGTTAGCAACGAACCTACCACGCATACTCCCATTCCTCACGACCACGGCCTTTGACTTAGCACCTTGAGTGCTGTTGCTACCACTATTAGGTTTTATATAGAGAGAGGCTTCTGTTTTGGTTGCACTTGTGTAACAGTCTATCTTAGAGATTAGTAGAGCTCTGAATACTGACGTTTGATCGCCGCATAAAAGTCAGCCACACGGTCGAGTGTGGTAAGCACACTGTCATTGGCTACTACGTTTTTTTGCTTCCATCAGCTGAACGCAAGCCTGTCTGTTCATGTATTTGTGCACGTGTCTTCTTGGTGTGGTGCTGGACACCACCATGACAACTCAGCCTAGATATCTTGAAACTGGGCCTTTAAAACAAACAAACAAACAGTTAATCAAGCGAACACTTTCAAGCTGATTCTGTCCTAACGCCTGTGGAACTTACCAGAGAGCTTGAAATGGACCTTGAAGTGGACGAACGGCAGGTAGTAGATGAGGCCGCCCAGAACAAAGATGGCGGCGTAGAGGAACTCGATGCGCGGATCGTCCACAATGGGAGCCACCAGCAGGTAGACAGACACCAGAACCATGACGATCGGGATGGGCAGGGGAACCTGGCAATAGTCTCCACGTTAGCACACAGCCGGCAGTGACTATAAAGCCGGTCAGAAACTGTGAAGTCCGCCCGGTCACAGTGAAACACAAGACCACAAACAAAAAATTTCTCGTTCATTCCACTCACACACCATCCAGACATACAGGGTTTCTTCGTCGTTTCCTCTTGTGAAGGCACAGTCGCACAATGCCAACCCCCCCCCCCCCCTCTCTCTCTCTTTAAGAGCATGGATGGTTTTGCACCCACGATGTACAAGGGGCGTTGCAGGTTTTTTTTTTACGTTTATTAAGTCGTTTCCTACAATCACAACACACAAGTTTAGGGTGAGCACTTCACCAATACCCTTATTGACAAAGTCACGAAGTTTCGTTGATTCAGTAGGAAAATCGAATGAACGAGTGGGCGTAAAATCACTACAAAATAAATCGAACGGCGAAGACTGACTGTATTGGACAAGACAAGGCAAGACAAGACTGGACAAGTCGAAGATAACCCTCACATACTTACTAACAGTTGCAATAACAAAATGTTGCTTTAGCCCCGGATCTGGACAGAGCAACAAAGACAACAGCCGGACTTTTTTGTGAAGACTCCCCGTTTCGCACATGACTACATGAGCTCATGCTCACCTTGTATGACCTGTGAGCATCGCGCCATATTGTGCGGAAGCGAAATATGATGAGAGAGGTGAAGGTCAGGCCGTAGAAGAGCCAGGCGGTGAAGCTGAAGAAGTCGATGAGACTGCCGATATCACCAGGGATGATCATCAAGAGGGCAACAACAACCTGCACCAATGGGATGACAGGTTGATCGGAGTCAATGACTAAGTCGATGGTAAAGGAGACTGAAAACAACTATGGCTTACACATCCGGTGATTCTTGGTTGGCTGGTTGCCAGTGGTTGATTTGATGTTGCTGTTGTTGTTGTTTGTTTGGGGCTTTTTTTTTGGGGGGGGGGGGCTTTTCCACCACATAAGGGTGGTAAAAAAGACAGGGCAATGAAGGAAAAGCCATCACAGTTGCTTTGCTCCCGGCAAAGCCCGGATTCGAACTTTCGACCCAAAAGTTAACAGGTGAACACTCTCACAGCTCAGCTGTCCTGGCCCCACCCTTTCCGTTGACGAGCCATGTGTCTGGCCAAAAATGTACAGGGTATCTCTCAGACACCATATTCAATACAAGATGTACTTTTTAATTAAAAAAAAAAGAAGATGTTGGTCACATGTGTTGGAGTATAACGTCCTTTCCCACCACATAAGGGCGGTATCAGAGACGGGGCAACCCACCAGAAAAAGGCCAGCACAAATTTTGGCTCCCAGCCGAGATTCGAATTTATGTACAAGAAACAGAATGAGAACAAGATACAAGGTTTTGTATATTACTAATGGTTGGCAGTAAGTTTAAATGCCTTACTGTAAAAAGCAGAGATGGTACTGGCGTATACTGGAAACAGTGGACATACGACAACACCTCCGGTAAGTTACCATCTCGTGCAGCAGCGTACAGAACCCTGTCAGAAAGAAAACCAATGTTTCATCAGTTTTCCTCACGTCATATGTCTAATGTGACCAGCTGACTTACCAAGATCCATACACACAGACACAGCAATGCAGGATCGTGCACTTGACATTTTGTATGAGCTCATATCAGTAACTTCCAATATCCTTTTACTATCACTGAACACTAGTAAATCTGGTTTAATTTCGTTCATGTAGTTTTGTGGCTGATAATCTCATCATCAATTATTGTATCGTTTCCTTGGTGAGTAGACTGCAAAAACTGATGAGGATTTCCAGCATCAAAATTGCAATGAGGTAGAATGACAGTGAATAGACGGTTCAAATTCTGTCAGTCAGTCAAAGGGGGCGAGCCCCCAGAATTCACCCAATCATTTGCCGCGGCATAATGAGCACAACAAGTGGCAATGCCATGATCTAGCAAACTTTCTTGCCAGACACTACAAAGAGGGAAGCACGTATAGTTCGATATGACTGAAACGTAGAAAGAAAGCAGTAAGTCCATTGACGTCATTTGAGGAAAAAGACCATGACGTTAATCTCTTTCATCCTGAAATCACCCCTTTTCCGATGACGTCACGGACGTAGTGTGTTTTGCCAAGAGGCGGCAGACTAAAGAGGCGGAAATTTGGCTTCGGGGCTTACCAAGTGGAGTCGTCTTTTCACTAATGCTTCCGAAGGTCGCTATATTATACCCAGTTTACCTTCCTCCGGAGAAGGCTGTTCCATTACACGCGCCGAACGTTGATATCATGACGGAAATAGGAATGATGATTGACGCTCCGTAAAGTACACGTTCTCCCCACGTCTGGAACAAGCCAGTATAGTTTGTGCTGCTTTGCTACTTATTACTGCACTGACACGAAGACAAATGAATAGCAAGCACTGGAATAAGTTGCTACTATAAGTATCTCAAGTGTGACTTCCCTAAGAAAGTTGTAACTTTTGATGGCGATATGGTACGAATTCCCCAAGGTAATACGCCGTTAGGGTATACAACGTGTTACGTGCAAGATGGTCACAACGAGGCTGCACATATGCATTGGACCTATGAAAAACACACTCAAGATGTCGACCAAAACGAGGACTGCATTTAGTGTGATGGTTACACGGTTAGTTTTTGTTTTTGTCGTTCGAGTTTTCTGAAAGTGCAGCCTCAGCCGGTTGTGACCAGCTCGCCCAAGACCACCAGAACCCAACAATGTGCCTAACCCTACAGCTGGTATCAAATACAGAGAAGAGTCGGCTCGTGCATAAAGAAAACCTGCAACTTACCACAGCCACGGCGGGAACAGCCAGGACTTCGTCCGTGGTCATAACGCTCAGATACGAGACGTTGGTGAACGCGTACACTGTAGTCACCACGATCACCGCCAGTATGTTGGCACGCGGCAAGTTTCTGTCACACACAGGCAGCAGTTAAAGGAACAGTTCCCCAAAACAGACCTTCACGATCAGGAAAGGGAGATATATTTCAGTCATCCACTCGTCTTTCTGTAACGTATATGTAACCTGTTTCTTTTTTTTTTTTTTGTCAGACTTACTTGTGTGGCGCTTTCAGCTCTTCCACAACGTAGTTAAGGTTGTTCCTGCATCGAAAAGACAAGAGAATACGTTAAACAAACGACCATTTTGACCAAGCATACCGACCCTCAACTGAAAACTGGCATAAAAGTTAAATAAATGGAGCTTAGTACGTGTCAGATTACCTCCAGAAACAGTGTGTAGATTTTCAACCCGACGTTTGCAAGAAAAGTACGGCCGGTGTCACAAGGGAGTATTTTTTTTTAGTCCGAGCAAAAAGAGAACATGGTGTTTTTCTGTGTTTCTCCTGTGACATGGGGCTACAACATACCTTTGCCCTAATTTCTCCGGAGCGATTTTTGAGCTGTTTTCCATGTTTGTTCGAACAAAAGCGTCTCCCGTGTGTCATGAGAGCAACACCTTGGCGAAACGAGACGAAACGTTGCATAATAATAATAATAGTATTGTATAGGCGCTTTTCCCAATTTCATGAATCGGCTCAAAGCGCCGCGAACTGAACCCAACACGCACGCTCACGTGAATCACACGCATCCTCTCACACACTGGACATAAACACATTACAATCACGTGGTGCGAAGGGTCAGCTCAGCTATTTAAATTTCGGAATTTAGAATTGCATTTATTTTTTCAAATTTGGTGGGCTGAACATTTCCAAAGCAGAGGGGGAGGAAGCCGGAGTACCCGGAGAGAACCCCCGACGATCGGCCCGAATGAACGGTGCCACATACGGGGGGGACAAAACATGACAGGTCATCACAACTGAGAAACAGACAAACCATCCGTCATAGGCCCAGAGGGCGCTGTAGAATGCGAGAGAAATGGTGGCCGGGTTATCAATGGTTCCTTCGAACCCTTCAGCCAGAACTGACGTATGACCTTGTGCCAGTTTGACGATGCCGCCGATGATGATGACGATGAGAGCGCCCAGTTTGGCGACAGTGAACACAACCTGCACCCGGGCTGCCAGACTGGCGCTGTAACAGTTCACCAGACCCACCGCCACTACACACACACACACACACACACACACACACACACACACACACACACACACACACACACACAGAGGCAAAGATAAACCGATGGAATCACGTGCAATCTCCCCGCTACGATATCTCACTATGTGCGCATGCGTCTCACCGGAAATGGCAACTCATTTCACAAATGAACGTGAACTTAAAAAACACACCAAAAAAACAACACACGTAAATGGACAAAAAGGCGTCATTACTTTGCCACGGAAAAGGGGGGAACCCCCCCCCCCCCCCAAAAAAAAAAAAAAAAAAAAACCCACCAAAAACATAAACAAAAACGACCAGACGTGTGACAATAAGTTTTGTAATTTTGTAAAAGATGAGCTGGGATGAACTTTACTGAAATGTAGCTGCAATCGTAACTTGCCGAAAGGCCATGAGCAACCGAAAAAGTGAGTATATGTATATATAGGATACAATGTATGCAAATAATATGCAAATCAGCGCATTAGGTTTCGGTTACCTAGGGCGACGGCAGCCGTGAGTTTGACGGGCATTACGGGCGTGCCACACATGTCGAAGAGACTGCTGGCGTATTCGGCGAAGGTGAGAGAAATGATGGCTAGACTGGACGGTCGGATGACGATGACGGAAGTCCAGGCAAAAAGAAAGGCAACCACGTTCCCGAACGCTTCCTTCAGGTACTGGTACTCTCCCCCTGATTTGCCCATAAGCGTGCCGAGTTCTGAGTAACACAAGGCCCCTGTGCAAGAAGTGAGATAAAAGTTTTACAGAATTTCGAATCAGCGATCAAACACACACACACACACACACACACACACACACACACACACACACACACACACACACACACACACACACACACACAGACAGAGTAAAAGCCTCATATTCATACAATGAGTTTTCAAAATTACAGAGAGAACTCTCAACTCACCAAACAAAGAAACAAACAAAGAAACAAACAAAGGAACAAACAAACATTTGCTATTTATTAAGTGATGTTAGCAGATCGCATATAATGGCAGCGTTATTTTGCAAAGAAACGGAACGAGACACCTTGATTCCGGCTGAAGTTTACTGAGTACGAGTGTTTATAGCCTACTGACCAAGAAGGGAGATAACCCCAGCAAGGACCCAGACGATGAGACTGAGTGCCACAGATCCCGTGCTGGCCAGCACTCCCCTGGGAGAGATGAAAATCCCAGATCCTGCAATAATAATAATTGATAGTTGCATGGGGGTTTCAGTCATGGCTTGAGCTAGTTCATGATGACAAAAATTGTATCTCAGTCGATTCAGTTCGTTAGTGACCTAAGTGTTCTAAATTTAACCCATTTACGATCCCACATGGTGGCGCTGCATTTTGCATAAGTAATGAGCCTGTGCTTTTCACAGTGGTGCTGAAGATAAACAGAACGACCGAATTCTTCTCAGTTCTACATGTAACTATGATAATATTGTCTCCCTTGCACACGAACAGCCGTCAGAAATGAAAGGAAAAGAAGCCGGACTATTGCCCTACCTATGATGGTTCCGATGATAATAGAGGATCCTCCTATGAGCCCCAGGGAGCGGATCATGGTTACGCCCGACACGTCCACCTCCACGTTGTCGGTCTTCCCCTCCCCCGTACTCCTCCCCTGGGTCGGGGTCGGGTCGCCAGTGCCCTTCCGCTGCACCAGCTGCGGGCCATCGTCTTTCATGCACACAAGGAATACATAGATAAATGAATAAAGTTTTATGCGATGCTATGCTATGCTGTCGGATACGATACAATACGATACGATGCGATGCGACACTGCACATACGATACTGTCACGTACGATACGACACGATACTGCACATACGATGGATACTCTCACACGACGGATACTGTCACGTACGATACGATACGTTTCGATTCGATACGATGCGTTTCGACACGATATGAATCGATGCGATTAGTTCTAGGGTCAGTCATTGAGAAAACTGTACGTGAGAATTATCTCATCATCATCATCATCATCATCAGCAGCAGCAGCAGCAGCAGCAGCAGCAGCAGCAGCAGCAGCAGCAACAACAACAACAACAACAACAACAACAACAACAACAACAAAGGAATACGTCAGTTTAAACACAAACGTCTTCTCTAAACTTTCTTCTGTGAACGATACACAGTAGCTTTTACAGCCGTCACACACGAAAAAGGGAAAGTAATAGCACCAATACGTTCAACAGGAGTGACAGAAGAATGGTCGTAAAAGAATGTCGTAAATATTACGTTTGTTTGTTCATGTCATTGACACATTTACGTCTGGGTCGGGAGAGAGATTTGGGTGTTGGATATCACCGGCTACAACAACGAGTAACGGCAAACAACTAAATATAAAAAATAAAATCCACAAAACTTTATGCCTGAAGGTTTGTTTAAAATCAAATACCACCGAGGGGGAAAAAAAAAGCAGGAAAAAAAAAATGTGGTTGAAGCTGATCTCGTGCAAAACCCAAACAGGTCCACTGGGTTTATCTTATCATGCCCTACTGGTCACGGAACTAACACACGGCACTTATGTCCTTTTTCCAGATGAGGTAGATTTTGATTCACGGTAGCTCTGTGTGTGTGTGTGTGTGTGTGTGTGTGTGTGTGTGTGTGTGCGCGCGCGCGCGTGTGTGTGTTTGGGGACGGAGAAATTGTTCTCTCTCAACAAAACCGGTGTGTCATTCAGTCCGACATCCGTCTGCTCCCGGCTCATCTGACTGTCTCCCGCCGGGCGTCTTTGTGCAGACACGTTCATGAAAGTTAAATACCTAGTGTAGTGTCAAGGATTCTCAGCTACTCCACCGTGTAGCCGCATACATGTGATGAAATTTAAATTCCTGCGTCAACAGCCTCCCGTCTTGTGAATGTATGAACATTCGTGATAGTTCAGTTCTTAGTGCAGTGTCTACGACTCACCATTAACATAAACCGCTAAACAAGTCGCCACCCAAATAACGACAACAACAAACAAACAACATCAAAAACCAAAAACAATAATACCTAGCACGCAACAACATCAACAAAAAACAAAACAAAACCCCGAAAACAAAAACAAACAAACAAACCCTGGCACGTCAGAAAATTAGAACAAAAAGTACAGGCCTAAATTTGGCCAAGCGACATCAACGTTACGTTTAATTAAAACCGAGAGATTCAATGCTTTTACACAACATAGCATTCACGTCTGTAATGTTGAAAGCGTCCAGGTGTCTAAGTGGTGTGATGATGGACACCACGACTAAAAACAGCTCAGACCGAGCTGTGAGCATAAAAAGATAGCATTAGCCCGACCGTACTAAAAACAGCTCAGACCGAGCTGTGAGCATAATAAGATAGCATTAGCCCAGCCGTAAACTGTTTGTTTGGTGTCCACAACACGCTGCTTTTCCACACTGTAGTATAATTCTACATATCACGGAAGTTAGTTTCCTAGTTACATTCACGTTTTATCCAGACTGAGTCTGGTGTCCATGATTCCGCATTGCTATTCCTTGGCATAGTACACCCATAAGACACATTTTCAAATAACACATGGTCAGTTATGAACCTTTCTGTCAAAACTCATTTTTAGTGCGTCCTTGCATGCAAATTTTCTCACGAGAAGGCAATAACTTCCTTACCAGGTTTGCTGTCCATGATGCGAGCATTAAAATTCGCCACTGGCCAGCGTAAAGTTGTTACTTCGTTTACAACCTCTCTGACGTCTGTCTAGTGTTCGATGTGAGCATACCACACAGTGAGTGTGTGTGTGTGTCTTGGCTTCTGCATAGAATGTCTGTCGCACTCGTAAGGGCGGTATATAAATGCAAATGAGGGCGGGTTATAGGCGTACATGTACACAGGCAGAGTTTGCTGTGCCGTGAGCGTAAGTGTATCCATTTCCTTCCAGACCGCGGTAATATGAACTCGTCGTGCACACACTGACACCCACTACTGACCTAGCGGTGAATGACAAAGGAAATAAAGCCAGTTGAACTTCATTTTTCCAAGCACACCAAACTGGATGTAGGCCTGTGTCATGGGAGAGAAACTTTCCCGTCACACAAACAAAGAAACAGCAAACAAGTAGAGACGAGCAAAACATTAAAAACCAAAAAGAAAGGAAAAAAAAAGAAGCAAAAATTGGTAAAACCATATGAAGATGACCCCCTCCCCTTACTGAAATTGAACTCTGCAAAAACGTCCACTGTATTTCTACTAATATAGCCACTGTTTAAATAATATATTCTATCAGTTCAGTTTTACACAGCATTGTGTCTATTATTACTGGAAAAAACAACAACAAAAACCCAGCAACATATTCTACGCAGGAAAGTTTTTTCATAATCATCAAACATACTCTCCTACTTCAAATTCAAATAAATAAACCTTTATTATCCCAAACGGGAAATTCAGTCAGTCGGTCATGGTGGACACACAACGAACAACCAGACAATACACACAATATAAAATTAAACACACACACACACACACACACACACACACAGACTGATATTTAACACATATTAAAATTAGATAAAGATTTCACTTGACTCACCACCATAACCACCATCACCACCAGCCTCATTTAACATTTTTGTAAAGCCTTCCAGTAATTTCCTGTGTTAGAAGCTAATCAGTTTCACCGGTGTATGCGTGTCCAGCGTTTGAAAAATGTGCGTGAGTGTCGGTGAATGATTGGCGCATTGAGTTTTAATTTAAAGTTAATTATTTCGGGCTTAACACCGCGCAAGCAACGGGGAGCCGGGGTGGTCGAATGGTAGAGCGTTGGCCTTCTAATGCTCTGGTCGTGAGTTCGATCCCGGCTGGGGCCAAAATGATATTATTTGTGCTGGCATCGTTGCCCCGTCTTTGATATCACCCTGTGTGGTGGAAAAGGCCGTTAAACCCCCAAACACCCACTCCCCGCGCAAGCAACAAAGAGTAATTCGCGGCTAAGAGTTTTATTCTAAAGAAATGCGCCCTACAAATACCAATTGTTGTTATTATTATTATTTTCCCCTGACCACCACGGACACGATACTGAGATTTTAGGGATGGTAGTCTCATTTAAACGGGCTAATTCCATCTTTCCTATGCCAAATTAAGAAATTGGAACAGTTTCACGCGTGAGTGCGCCTGTACGCTCGAAATACTCTATCTTTACGATAAGCACAGCTCTTAATGCGATACAGTGTTGTTCACACTTTGCTCGAACGGTCGAACATTTACATTGTACGACTGTTGTTACACTAGTAAAGCACTGAGGGTGGTCGTCGCGTCTTCAAATACGCTTCCGTTAACTCAGCGGTGCTAGCATTACAGACGCTGTCACTGTCCAGGTGTGTTAGTCAGTAAGTGGTGTGGTGATCATGATAGATACACCTTGATACCTTGATAGACAATGAAAACAGCTCAGAAGGACCTGTGAGCATAAAAAGGGTTGCACTTGCCCCTTTAAACGAAAATCTCACCCGAAACCAGGATTGTCAATTTCAGTGAGCGCCGACAGACAACGCAACCACACCGACATATTAACACAGTCCCTCTCAGTATTGGCACACAACGATCGTAAACATAGAATGTCGGACTGAGTTTTTAAAGTGTGCTGGCGATTGATTTAGTGCCAAAAGGGACTCTGTGCGTGCGTGCGTGTCATAGTGTGTGTGTGTGTGTGTGTGTGTGTGTGTGTGTGTTTGTGTGTGTGCCTGCCCTAAAAGTTTTCTGCCTTTGTTTCAGATCTAGTGTGATCGCTAGACCTCACATTGGATTGTCAATGTGACCGGTCATTCGTTCAAAGCCCCCTCCCACGTCACTGAAATGCTCAGACAGCTTATTAGGACCGTCACTCAGTCAGACTCATAATATAAACGAGATTTCTGTGTCCATTTTGTGTATGGCCCAGCGGAACGGGACCTCAGGGTGACTCTGTGTGTGTGTGTGTGTGTGTGTGTGTGTGTGTGTGTGTTTGTGTGTGTGTGTGTGTGTATGTGTGTGTGTGTGTGTGTGTGAGAGAGAGAGAGAGAGAGAGAGAGAATCAAGAATCAAGAAAACTTTATTTTTCAACGGTAGAGGTAGTTAACGTGAAACAGTCAATTTTCATACCTGCCGTTGCTATATCTAGTAATATCTATCTAAACAGAAAAAACACACACACACACACACACACACACACACACACACACACACATGTAATGCAACAGGAAAAAGCAAAATAGCAATAAAATCATAGGAAATGAAACTACACTCTAATACGACAGGAACAATAATTTTTAAACAGCGCGATGAACAAACCAATTACAAGTAGGAATACATGTAGGAAAAACCATAGGAAATGAAACTACACTCTACTAAGACAGGAACATTTAAAAAGCGTGATGAACATACCAGTTACAAGTAAGAATACATGTAGGAATGGGCGAGAATCAATTGTGGGAAGATTAAACATCGTGTGACATAGGATATGTGAAGAAAAGCTCTTTGAGATTTGCTACAGAGCATGCGTGTTTAACATGAGCTGGAAGGCTGTTCCATAATGCCGCTCCAGAAAACGAAAGACTGCTTTTGAAAATGTCAATTCGCGGCTTTGGAATGATACACAGGTTGTTTGAACTGCCATATCGGGAGGCTGAGCGGTGGCAACAGTCGGATAAATAGTTAGGAGCCTTTCTGTTCCATAGCTTATACATGAAAATTCCCTTGTTGTATAGCAGGTGTTTTGACAAGGGAAGAAGCTGCAGCTGGTTTAGCTTTTCATCAGCTGTAAGATGAGGATTCGGTAAAAGTAACTTTGCTGCACGTCTATGAAGGGAGTTAAGCCCCTTTAAATGAATGGCTGCAACCATCCCACACCGTTGACGCATAGTCCAAGTGAGACCGTATGTGCGCGTTATACCTGTAGTACATTTTGCGACTCTCCAAGTCAAGGAAATGCCGCAGTTTGGAAAGGGCGAATAGCTGTCTGGATAGAGTTTTGCCTAAGGTGTTAGTGTGGCTTTCCAACTAAGCTGATTATCAATTGTGATGCCGAGAAGACGATGTTGGCACATCTGCTCTATAGGCGCGTTGTTAAGTACCAAATTCAGGGCCAAAGGGCTGAGCTGGTGCTTTTGACGGGTGGCTATTACCAAGGACTTAGTTTTTTACAGGGTGTAAGAACATTGAATTAATACAGCACCAGTCCGATACGTCAAGGCCTTCCTGAAGTCGACTACTAACCACAGTAATATCGTTATCAGCGGAATGGAGCGATGTGTCATCCGCAAACATGTCACATTCAGTATGCTTACTAGTCAGATGCAGAGGTAAATCATTAATAAAAATATTAAAAAGTAGAGGGCCAAGAATGGATCCCTGGGGTACGCCAAGAGATATGTTTCTGACATTGGAGAATGACCCATTTAAAACTACTTTCTGCTGCCTATTCTCAAGATATGATCGAAAGAAGGAAACAGCGGGTTCACTGCATAAATAACTTTGAAGTTTCTTGATCAAGACGGCATGATTGACGAGATCAAACGCTTTTCTTAAATCAAGAAAGATGGCCCCTGTTATCTGTGCATTGTTCATGTTGGATAACCAAGTGTCTGTGAGCCGAGTGAGAGCGGTGTGGCAAGAGTGCAGGGGACGAAACCCTGACTGAAAACGGTGGATAAGTTGTCTGCTTTCTAAGTAAGCTTGTAGGTGTGTGTGCACGTGTCGCTCCAATGGCTTTGATAAAACTGATAAGAGGGAAATTGGTCGGTAGTTGTTTGGATCTGCCAGCTCTCTTGATTTAGGTAGCGGAATTACTTTTGCATTTTTTTAGCTGTGTGGGGGAACACTTTCTGTTGGATAGAGAGATTATAAATATACGTAAGGGAGTTGACAATATATGGTAAAGATAGTTTTAGGATCTGTGGGCTGATGTCATCTGGTCCGGTTGATTTTTTTGTTTTGCATGTTACTAATTAATTTCCCCACTTCATGGACCGCTATGGGAGGTGTACTAAAGGGAGCAGCACCGGCTGCGAGAGAGAGAGAGAGGCACTCAGTGACGTACGATGTACACGGGGATTTTTTAAGTGTTGTTGGAAAGGCTGTGTCACATACCTCAAGTGATACTTAAAGGCCCATAAAACAGGCACGTCAGTATGATTACTAGCCCCAAATCAAGCGATCAGACGAACTCACACATGATATCGTCTACGAACCCCTTAAAATGCCTCTCTCTCTCTCCTGTGTGTGTGTGTGTGTGTGTCTGTGTGTGTCTGTGTCTGTGTGTGTCTGTGTGTGTGTCTGTGTGTACGGGTCATGACACACGGGAGACGTTTTTGTGCGAAGAGAACTGAACAGCTCAACGCAAATCACGCTCCGGAAAGATTTGGGCAAAGCCAAGTTGTAGCCGCATGTCACGCTGACGTGCAAAAACATTATGCTCGCTGTTTGTGGCGACTAAAAGCTCTCCCGTGTGACATCGACCCAATACGCTTCTCCATTTCGACTACTCGCGCTGGTCTACAATGATCTCTCGCTCGGGCACTGTAAGAAATGGCTGCCACTGAAACCATTTATGTACTATCCTAATCCATCAGATCCTATAGCACATGACACGTGTGTGAGGTGCATGACGCAAGTGACCCATTGAAAGCAGTTCAATGGTAAAACTATTGACCTACTCATGCAGGACACTTGATGTTCGACGAAAAGAAAAAAAAGAAAAAAAAAAAAAAAGAGCAAACAAAGAAAACCTGGAACGACATGAAATTAGAAACAGTGCAGGACTAATTGTGGCCAGTCGCCAGCAACATTACATTTAATTAGAATCGAGAGAAAAAAAATCGTTCTGCTTCAGTCTGTGAATAAGGAATGCCTTTCCCATGTCTTTGCTGTTAATTTGTCTTAGGTCAACTAATGAAAAGGTCGGTGTCCTTTCTCCCCTTAAAACAAGACCGCCAGACGCATATCATTGTAACCGGACTACATGCGAGACTAATGATGCGTTCTGAGGCGTAATCTAGAAGCGGGTCGCCTTGCTGACGTCGGTTACGGAATATTTCCGCTCTTTTTATAGAAATGTACAGGAACGCCACCAACGTTTACGGCAATGTCCAAACGGCTTGTGCGTGTCAGATTCATTATGGAACAGCGGTGCTGCCTTTGTCGGTAGACCTTTTTTTTTTTTTTTTTTTTACTTATCGTACTAAGCGTTTGCTTGGGGTGAAATTGTGTAGATTCAATTCAATTCAATATAACTTTACTTTCCGAAAAAAAAGAAGAATATTTTTCTTTGGCTCGTTAAAACATTGAACAATAAATACAAAGATTCAGTTCAGGAAATGTCGTCTACAAACATACACTTAGATCATGTGTAGTACAAACACTGCAGTAACTGACTGATTGATTGATTGTGTGTGTGTGTGTGTGTGTGGTTTGTTTGTGTATGTGTCAGTGTGAGCGCACACGCGTGTGTGCTGGCATCACTATAGTAAGCTAGTCACGGATTAAAGCTATTTGTCTTTATTCAAGTGAAGCAGACCCGCAAATGTACACGTAGAACATCAGTGAAGACCTATAGACTAACAAGAGTGCACGCCAAGATTAACAACATTATCGAGGCGTACGTCAGAAAGCCAAGACACCACAGAGCCAGCAATAACGGCTTTCTTCCTTGCTCAGTTAGGATGCAAAACTGTGTTGCCATATAGCTTTGCCGTTCCACCGCCAAACATAGTTGCTCCACCCATGTCAGTCCACCACTTTGCTGGGCACAACTTGAAGCAGCTGCTGTACGGAGGTGCAAACGTCGTCTACAAAAAAAAAAAAAAAAAAAACGAGAGAAAAAGCAGATTGTTGTCATCCGCACGCAGACAAATGATACAATAATACTGTGAAATGACTGATTTGAACGACGAAATCCTTCATATTTTGCTCGAGGTGTCTAAGCCTGATTTCCCCACGTGAAACAAGAAACTAGTACTGTCCTTATTTCGTTGAAGTGTCAGCGAAAAAACTGATACGCTACGCAACAAAATCCGCAATACAAACAGCAGCCTTCGCGCAGTGATAAACTATCCTATCCTGTCCCACAGTAAGCACGCACACCACCTGAGCATATATTCTGAACCCATCCGACATTTCAGTACAAGGATGTCATCACATGGACCAACAACCAATAATTAAGAACTAGTCAGGGGCTTCCTTAGAGCAGTGTCCGCCTGTAGCCTGTGGTTAGGCATTCCCTCGTTCAAGAGGTTTCTGTCTAGGCGAACTCGACCCTGTAGCACGTGCTTGAACAACTCTTCCTTACTGGCTGTTGCCAGGGCGTACCAGAGATCTTGAAGTGGATCTTGAAGTGGACGAACGGCAGGTAGTAGATGAGGCCGCCCACAATAAAGATTGCGGCGTACAGGAACTGGATCTGCGGATCGTCCACTATGGGAGCCACCAGCAGGTAGACAGACACCAGAACCATGACGATCGGGATGGGCAGGGGAACCTGGAGAGAGTCACCACATCGTGTAATATATAACACGACGACCAGTCACGATGTTAGCACACAGTGACCAGCAGTCGTCACAAGTATGACATAGCGAGCTGCTCATCTCTTTTCACTAGTGTTGTTGTTTGCTGAACATTCCCAGTGTCGTCCTACCGAACAAGAACTGCGTGTGTAGTCGTGATCAAGTAGGCCTACCCCGCCACGGCCAGCCACATTGCGACTTCAGAGGATTTCGGTCTCTGCTGCCAGAGACTGAAAGTCGTTAGGCTGGCAATAGGCATGTTTAGTAGGACTTCGTAAGGAGGACTTCACTGAGTAGCGCAACCCAAATTAGACTCACGACTGAAGCCGCGACTGGCTAACGCGCTGCGATTAGCTAATGGTACCCCAAAAGTACCTAATTCACATGTAAAATTAATGGGTTACGCTGCTCATTGAAATCCTTATGAAGTCCTGCTAACTATGCCGAATATACAGGAGCTTCATATGGCTGACGATGACAGAAACTTATTACAATAATAGTATTTAAAAAAAATCGCTGCGGCTCGGTGTCTGTCGTGTTCACCTTGTATGCCCTGCGAGCATCGCGCCATTTTGTGCGAAAGCGAAATACGATGAGGGAGGTGAAGGTCAGGCCGTAGAAGAGCCAGGCGGTGAAGCTGAAGAAGTCGATGAGACTGCCGATATCACCAGGGATGATCATCAGTACGGCAACAACAACCTGCACAAATGAGATGACAGAAACTGAGTGACTGGAGTCTGATTAGTCAATGAAACGGTAAATGGTTGAGTCGATGGTGTGAAAAATACTGCATAAAAAAGGAAACAGGGGGTAAAAGATCAATAAATTTGCAATGTGAAATTTGAAATCTGCAGTGAAGAAGATAACTAAAGAGTCTGAGAAATGAGAAAGTGAGTCACGTGACTGGGTGTATGTTTCAGTCCCACGGGGAATGAGATTTTTAAAATAACATTTAAATGCATAATACTGGGGAATTCATGATTTCTTACAGTAAAAATGAGAGAAGGCACTGGAGTGTACTGAAAACAGTGCACGTATGACATCACTTCCGGTAAGTTTCCATCTCGCGCAGCAGCGTACAGAACCCTGTCAGGTGGGAAACAATGCATCATCAGTTTCACACACACACACACACACACACACACACACACACACACACACACACACACACACACACACACACACACCCTGATTAAAGTTTCAATGCGTATGGCAGGCATACAACGGCGTGCGGAAAACTTTTTATCGACTGTGCGGACTCTGCGCATCCGAATCAATCACTTGGGTCACAATACAGCATCTGAGACAATTGTAGTGACTCTGGCCGGCGTATTAATTGTTTTAGAAGTAGCGTTCTGGGCAGACGACGTTATTTGGTTGCGGACTGAGGACTAGCTGGACAGCCACTAGTTGGTGGCTATTTTTAGAAGCTTTGTCTAGTGCTAGTCTGTTCAGGAACAACAACAACAACAACAATAATAATAATAATAATAATAAAAATAATAATAACAACAATAATAATAATTTTATTTGTAAAGCGCATATTCATATAAAATTACATGCTCTAAGCGCTAAATGGACAGTAGGCTCAAAGAAAGTCGTTTCTTCTAATATTAGAAGCCACAAAGTCACGAAAACGGTCGCAATGGCCAAATGAAACATCCTCCTGTCTGGAAAAACGACCTTTGAGCTTTGGAAGCGACAGTTTTCCATCTCAGCGGCGTAAAGGACGTAGAGGCTTTAAGGTATATGCATATGTGAGAATTCATAGCAGTTGATGTAGTTTTGACAGTTTTCAATCAGTGACTATGATCGCTGACAAGAATAGGGTTCATTCGCTCCCATTTACCTTCCTCCGGAGAAGGCTGTTCCATTACATGAACCGAATGTCGATATCATGACAGAAAGAGGGATGATGATGGCTGCTCCAGCAAGTACACGTTCCCCCCAGGTCTGACAACGATATAATAATAATAATAATAATAATAATAGCTCATTTCACACCAGAAAAAAATGGTATTTTTTCTAGATAGAAACTTTTTTTAGGGGTGACAATGATGCCTGAGTCTAATAGGGAATATACAGGCATTTTGAGGCCTCGTGCATTTGTATTCTTTGACCTGCTACACGCAACTCCAAAATATCAAGGAACTCACCACGGCCACGGCAGGAACGGTCAGCACTTCGTCCGTAGTCATGACGCTCAGATAAGACACGTTGGTGAAAGCGTACACTGTAGTCACCAGGATCACTGCCAGTACATTGGCCCGCGGCAAGTTCCTGTCAGACAAAGGCAACATTTAAAGACCAAAATATACAGATTTTTTAGGCTCACAATATCGTTCTGAGCTGTCTTGTTGGTGTCTAGCGTCACACCACTAAGACACATGCACAGTACATGTACATAAACGCTTGCGTTCAGCTATTGGGTCCGGTGACAGTCAGTGTGGATTGTGAGATACCACACTCGACCTTGTAGCTGAGGTTTCCTTGTTTGGGCCAACAAACGTCAGTTGTTGCATTCGGATCTCTACTGATCTCTAACGTGGACTATTGAGAGCGCACAGGCGCGGCCAAATGCACAACTGTTCCGAAACAGAAGTCTCTCTATAGAAAACCACGCAATGGCACCAATAGTACCTTTAAGGATGTCCATTCCCTTATAACAACGACAGATTATCTTTCAGTCTGGCAGATTATCTTCTAGTCTAGGCAGAGGATGAAAAAGTGGTCCTTTCATTCATTTTCTCAAACTTACTTCTGTGGTTCTTTTAGCTCTTCCACGACATAATTCAAGTTGTTCCTGTTTGAAAAGACAAAAGTATACATTATATAACTACGAGCAATCATGTTGATTAAAACTACTTGTATTTAATTGAAATACTATCAAACCTATTGCACAGCGAATCATGATGCGTGGCACGTGAAAAACAGGTGACTTTCAGAAACGGGGTGTACAAAGATTAGACTGATGTACTCGGAAAGTCGTGAGGCGAGCCGGGATAGTTGAATGCCCGGGTAGTGTGTTGGATTCTCAATGCTCGGGTCGTGAGTTTGAATCCCGGCTGGGGTCAAATGTTCGTGGTGGCCTTTTTCTCGTTGCCCCGTCTTTCATATCACCCTTACATGGTGGAAAAGGACATTAAACTCCTAAACACCCACGCACCCAAATACCCACCCTGACGGCAGTCGTGAGACGTGTCCATACTAGCAGTACCACACAGAAACGAATGTAACCAACGTGTACAACCTTTGGTGCCCATTAGCATGAATTTAAATGAAATAGACAAACCATCCGTCATAGGCCCAAAGGGCGCTGTAGAAGGCGAGAGAAATGGTGGCTGGATTTTCAATGGTTCCTTCAAACCCTTCATCCAGAACCGACGTATAACCTGTAGGAGACAAACGAACATTCATGTTTCACCGAGGGGTTGATGATTATCACTGATTTGACAGAAGATGGCTAAAAGCTGCAGCTTTGGAAATGGTTAAATCTGTGTGCCGTTGTGCGCTTCTAAGGTTTGGCAGTCAGGTTTCAAAAGGAACTTCCGCATCCTTATGCTGAGAGAGGATGGAAATCACATATTCATCTATTTAGTTATTTATTTATTCCAGTGCTGATTGTTTACTGAGCGGGATCGGAAAAGCAGGACTCTATGGATCGAAAAAAGAAATGCGCCCAACGTCCTATGGTTTCATGAACACATGTTACATATGTATCTGGTCTCTGCTGCATACGAATAATTATTATCTCTCTAAAAAGCACGCGACGTTTAACAAAATAAGAGAGAGAGAGAGAGAGAGAGAGAGAGAGAGAGAGAGAGAGAGAGAGAGAGCTTGCCTTGTGCCAGTTTGACGATGCCGCCGATGATAATGATGACGAGAGCTCCCAGTTTGGCGACAGTGAACACAACCTGCACCCGGGCTGCCAGACTGGCGCTGTAACAGTTCACCAGACCCACCGCCACTACACACACACACACACACACACACACACACACACACACACACACACACACACACACACACACACACACACACACACACACACATACACAGACACAGACACACACACACACACACACACACACACACACATACACACACACACACACACACACACACACACACACACACACACACACACATACACACACACACACATACACACACACACACACACACACACACACACACACACACACACACACACACACACACACACACACACACACACACACACACACACACACACTCGAAGACTGATGTAGCATAACATAAGTGAATAATTGCCCGACTAAAGTATTAGCTCAACTGAACTTCCGACAGCTATTTTCAGAGGCAACACTGATCTGTGGCAGAACTTTATTTTACAACAATAAAAAATGAACTAAAAATTAATATTTCGATATATACGTCAATAGATGGGTAGCACCGCAGCTGCTGACATAAAATCACTTCTAGATAATAATAAATAAAATTAATAATGATGATGATGATGATGATAATCGCGTTGAAACAAGAAATATAAAGAGCACAACCTGTATTGTCTAAACAAATGACAACAAACAAACAAACAAAAACCAAACCTAACAAACAAACATACAAACAACTGCCATTTCTTTTACCCAAGGCAACAGCAGCAGTGAGTTTGGTCGGTATGACGGGTGTACCACACATGTCGAAGAGACTGCTGGTGTACTCAGCAAATGTGAGGGACATAATGGCAAGACTGGACGGGCGGATGACAATGACGGAGGTCCAGGCAAAAAGAAAGGCAACCACGCCACCAAATGCTTCCTTCAGGTACTGGTACTCTCCCCCTGATTTTCCCATAAGCGTGCCGAGTTCTGAGTAACACAAGGCTCCTACGCGGGGAAAAAAAAGTGACACATGTAAGGAATCTTCAAATAATAAGAACAAACGAACGAACAAGCAAAATTCAGCATTCTAACGGAAACAACGCTAAGCTGAGTTGCAGATGGGAACCTCATCGCTAACTAGTCTAAGAAATAAAATGAAAACTTGCAGCCTACATCATAGTAATAACATGTGGTAATTTCATGTGTTTGTAATTTCAAGTTTCATGCTGACACATGTCGTAAGGGTCAGTATAATCAGTACTGTTAAGTGAAGGAGGGAAAGGTGGGGGTGGGGGGGAGGACAATCTCTTAGTGACAATGCATGAAGGTAGTGTAGGACAGAACGGGTGCCGGCGTGTCACGAGTCATACGCCGTGTGAACTGTCTCGCGTGTCGATATAGTCTTACGTCAATAGTCCTATGTGTCGATAGTCCGAATTATCGATAGTCCTACGGTCGATCAGTGTCCTACCTGTCGGTTGCCCAAGCTCTACCCGGTCTCCTCAGTCCTGCGTATCGTTAGTCCTACGTGTCGATAGTCCTATGCTCCTTTACATTTTTTTTATTCAGTGGGACTATCGACATCAATGACTAGTACGTAGGACTGACGAGACTTTGAGGAAGTGTATGACTATCGACACGCAGGACTATCGAGCGGAGGACTATTAAAATATCGGAATATAAGACAGGATACATAAGAAATTTTACTACTGGATCCTATAACAGGGAAATTGCAGTGCCTGCTCCTCCTTTGATTAAGCATAAATATTATGTTCCCACAAACACCCACTCACTCTGATTCACGCACTCCCTAAACAGAAATACTTAAATATACATATATAAGCACATAAATACCAAAATAGATCAATAACTGAAAAATTCTAAAAGGTGTCAGTTCGGTTTGTTTTCGTTAGAATGCTGAATATTAAAAAATGCGTGAATTAGTCGGACGTGTAGGACTAACGACACATAAGACTGTTGACGTGTGCCCGGGACTATGGAGAAGCCCCCCAGACACCGTGCTGAGCACTGATGAGAGAAGTGACTGTGGTTAATTGTATATGCAGTCAGCGAGAGCAGAGTCTGAAAACAGTAACTGCTTTGGGGGCCTTTTATTCATCCTCCTGTCTTATCACTTGGAGAAACCACAGGGTAAACTGGCCCGATAAAACAGACACAGTCATGTACATGTACCAGTTTTCCAATATACTGACCAAGAAGGGAGATAACCCCAGCCAGGATCCAGACGATGAGGCTGAGTGCCACAGAACCCGTGCTTTCCAGCACTCCCCTGGGAGAGACGAAAATCCCAGATCCTGTATCACACACACACACACACACACACACACACACACACACACACACACACACACACACACACACACACACACGCACGCACCGTCTTCTGCAGCGCTGTGTAGTGCTGTGGGTACAAGGTGTGAATGAACCCCTTAATGTAAACCAAAACACAACCATTTATACGCAAAAATCCGAAACCAGAGCATATATTTGCACAGTTAAAGACGAGCAGACCAATATTCTGCAGTTTCGGCAACAGTACTGGAATGGTTGTCAGTGCGCAGAAGCAGTCACTAAGACTTAGCTGTAAAATACAAGACCGTCAGATTGTTTTGTAATGCACGGTTATGTACATGTACATGTGCTATACCCCCCTCATTTCAAGTTCTCGTAGAAAACAGGTAGTAGAGGGTACATGTAGAATAAGATGGCTATTGAGTGTAGAAAATTTTGTTTCAGCGTTAAACAAAATAAAATGATAACAAACAATTTTTCCATGACTGTCTTCAAATGTTTTCCGAGTCACTGGCAAGACTTTCAGAGTACCCCTCGTACCAATGATAGTTCCAACGATGATAGAGGAGCCCCCGATGAGCCCCAGGGAACGGAGCATGGCCACGCCCGTCACACCCACCTCCACGTCCGCCTCCACAGTCTCCGTCTTCCCCTCCCCCGGGCTGTCTCCCTGGGTCGGGTCGCTAGTGCCCTTCCTCTGCACCAGATGTGATCCATTGTCTTCTGTGCATGAGGAAAAAAAAACAGAAAAAAAAGCCGTTTACTTATATGAAGCATTTGTTTACTATATTCCTGAAAACAAAGCAGAGGTAACTCCTCCCAGACATTTCCGTTTTCGTGCAAAGTCACAGCAGGTAATCTCTTAGGTATTATTTGGTTACTGGGCAACACAATGGAAGCTAGTGGACCTGATCGCTTGTATCAAACCCACACAACTGAATGTTCGATAATGAAAGCTCAGGCTAACACTATAAACATGGCGACAAGCGATCTTGTTTGTTGTTGTTGTTATTTTTTAAAACAGCATGTCAGTAACAATTGCCTTAACAGCAACTCCTAGCCAGCATTTTGGATCACACAACCTCAGTGACATGTCGACCATGCAACACGACTTAAAAAGGCCTGAAAAAGTATCTTCACCGCTATGTTTGTGTTTTAAGATGGTGCATATCCAGTAAATTCGGAAGAATCAAGCTTTGTATTGTTTACCTTGTCTGCTCTCCATGATTCCCAGGTCATAGGTTCGTATCTGTCACTCTCTCGTCCGCCTTGCAACCCAGTTTTGTCAGCATTCTCAGTAAGTTCGAGTATACGAGACGTTTGTGTTTGTCAAATACTCTGCGGACAGAAAATCTCCAAAGAAACGGAGCATGCTTGTTATCCAGGAAGCGTTCTCTCCGTCTAGCCAAGACCAGTTGAATAGAATATCCCACGCTTTAAAAAAAAAAAAAAAAGGAAAAAAAAAGGTGCTATTTCCATGGTAACCGGCCTTGCCTTAAAGAAGCCACCTTATATTTTGGAACAGTTTACGGTTTGTGGGTGTGCCTGTACCTTGGAAACTGATATTGTATCTTAATGGTAAGTAGAGCTCTGAATGCGATACAATGTTGCTTATCAGTATTTTTCGCCGGCGAACGGTTGAACTTTCAAATGTTTGAACTGAGCGCTTGGTCTTGCCGAGAAGCCTCTCGCTCAGTGTGTTATTTAGCCGCGTCATTATGTACCCTTCTGTTGGCCAAGTGCCAGCATTGAGATGCTGTCATTGTGTAAGTGTCTAACTGGTGTGGTGCTAGACAAAAACAACTCAGAACGATCTGTGAGCACAGAAGTCAGTCTTAAAGATTGGGCCTTTACCCGGTTGGGCCGCATCTGCGCATGCTGGGTGCTTTGAGGAAACGCCGATACACACCCGCTTGTTCCCATGCAAGTCGCGCAGACACAGACGCGCATTATACGTGTACGACCACGTTCTTTGGTCCCAGACACAGGTAGTTTTCAAAAACAATGGCCGAAGTCGTTGTTCTGGCCGTTTTCCGGTCAGCCATTCCATCAAACAGTTACTGGCCTCCCTCCGGAAAGGTTGGATCTCACAGTATCTCTCGATTTCTGATTGGATGGCCTCGTGAATATCAATACACAATGAGTTTCCCGCTATTTCTTTGTATGTGAACGTGTGCAAGTACCCCTCGTCAGTCCGGCGAAGGTGGGTAAAATTTTGTGGGGTCAGTAGAGGACGGGCTCAGTTGTGTCTGTCGGCAGTGACCGCCACTGACGAGACTGAGATACATAATTATATTCTGCGTCTACGGAGAATGCTTGTCGGCAGGCGTAATCCATGGCGCGCGCGCGCACACACACACACACACACACACACACACACCACTTATCGGGAGCGACAGTCCTCGTGGTGGGGCGAGAAGTTTCTAGTGTTAGCAACCACGGAACGCCTCCCCACACCGAGATACACCACTTAGAAAGAAATACGGGTTATATACTAACAGTATCTGTGTCTGATGCACCGAGAGATCTGTTACACCTGCCTGCACTGACTTGAGTCATTGGCGATGTTGGATTGCACCTTTAGCTGAGCGTAAGCAAGAAATTGTTGAGTACCCACGATAGCCCTCATTAGACCCAAAGCCGACCGACCCCATACAACTTGCAAAATACTCGTAGATAGCAAAATCATCCTAACTCCTAGTTTTATTTTGCTTTCTTCACTGAGTTTTTTTAGTTTCACCGTTTGTCCATGTCGGTTTTTTTTTTCTCTCTTCAAGATAAAGTGTTTGAAATCTCATTAGTATATCACGAGAACATCTTTCTATTAAATGATAATGCGGATGTGTGTGTGTGTGTGTGTGTGTGTGTGTGTGTGTGTGTGTGTGTGTGTGTGTGTGTGTGTGTGTGTGTGTGTGTGTGTGTGTGTGTGATAACCCTAATAAAGTCGCATGCTGCAATGAGACTGATAGCACGAGGGGGGGGGGGGGGTGTCGAAGAAGAACTTGTGACGAAAGAAGAGCTAGAAAGCGAGAAAGAGAGAGAGGCAGGCAGACAGACAGACAGAGGCAGAGTCCTGTCAGTATTGGTTCAACCTAATGAACTTTGATAAGCTTGGTCACTGTGGCAATTTTCATATTAAAAAAAAAGTGATCCGCAACAGAAGACGTAAATAATCAAATCAGACAGTTACGCAGTCACGACATTCATCACACATCTAGTTACAAACGACATTAGGTGACAGTTACTGCTCAGCGGGGAGCTTCATGTTATCTGTACATGTACCTGCTCGCGGCAAAGCAAGTTAGGGGAAGCACTTTGTGTTATCTCTGTGTATTATTTATCTCGCCTCTGTGTTTATGTTTTACACAGGCCGGTATTATTTTGTCACATTTATCAAGTAATGTTCTGGTTAGGAACGCCACTTCTGTCGTGCCATTTTGCTGGGGTAACAGCCGTTCGGAACTGAACACACACACTTGCTGCCGTTGGTGATGTAAATACACGTACATGTACTCAGTCAGGTTTGGTCTCCTGTGGTCCGCCAACTTGAGCAAGGTGTCCACAATTTTAAAGAAAAACAAATGCTGCATGCACACATGCCCAAGTTCAGTGATTTTTGGAGACATCTAGGTAAAACAACAAGACAGTTGGGCGTCTGATGGCACCACACATCAGAAATAGTCTGCTGAACGGTTTGAGTTTAACATCTCAAGAGCGGTCACGGGAACAGCAAAACAGCGGAAAGTCAAAGTAAAAAAAAAAAAAAAAAAGAAGAAGAGAAAGCAGAAAGCAAAAAACAACAATAACAACAACACACAACAGCAAGCAAAGAACAACAACAAAAATGGGTTGATCAAATGTTTGTTCTTCAAATGGTCATAGTAAGATGCTTATTACAAAATGTTTCAAGAAAAAAGGTCATCAGAAGGTTTCTTTTTTTTTATTCATTTTTTTCCTATTTTCAATGCACAGAGGAAAAATACAACCACAGCTTTATCACAGTCAAAATATATGAAACATCTCTCACCCTATGTACATGTACATTCATTGAGTGGACGTCCTGGCATTACTTTGGTTGACAGCTAGGTAAATCTCTAAGTATCATTTTAACAGTTCCCAATGGACGGGCAAAATTCCTACAGAATTGTTCGAACAGCAATGCTGAATTTGCCTTGAATTCAGAATCTGTCTTATCCTTTGCATGCAATCAAGAGGAAGCCAAAAGGAACTGTTTGAAATGGACATAACAGCAATACCCAAATGCACAAGAAATTGGAGGAAAATTGTTGAAAATTTTCTGGCTTCAAAGTAGGCCGTCTGCTGTCTCATATGGTTGGTATAAAATACAGGGAAACTTTCCAGTATGGAAGGTAACTTTCAACCCCCCCCCCCCCACGCCCATGCATACAACTGAAGGAATTAATCAGCGCAAGTATACAGGCTGCATTTTTAGGCACACACGAGGTTATACGAAAGTCTGTGAAAGTTTTTATAACCATCATAAATGACTTTGAAAGTTCAACTGAGAAACTGGCAAACTCGACCTCCTTGAAACATGTCCCTTTAATTATAATTAAAGCAGCAATGTTGTTGAGATGACTGTGTATGATGTGGCACAGTTGAGCACTACGCTAAGAGCAGTCAACAGGTTCAGCCTTGAAATCCTGACGACCCAGCCCATTTTCAGCAATGATCATGTGCCAGGAATGCAGAATACTGTTGCTGAGAATAAAAGTGTGGCACAGTTTTGTATACAAAATATGCACATACTGATACAGTTCACAGTGTCCGTCCTTCGAGATTGATATGGAACATCAAACAGGAATGCTGTATATCAGTTTCTTTCATCCTCAGACAGTTTTTATGTCAGCCATGTATATGCATGGAAAACACATGCACACCAGACTGTACATAACAGTACACATTTCAGTTGCTCCACTTTGCTTAAGTCCATCAAAAGATTTTTTTTTTTTTTTTTTTAATTTTTAGATGAGAATTCAGATCAGCTCCACTGTTCACATTTTCTTGCCCACACGGGAGATATTTCCCCACAGCAACCGTTCCAAGAGCTTCGACTGCTCAATGGGCTCGGCATCTGCTAGGGCTTCAGGTGTGGTCGCTTTGAAGGCCCAGCGTACATAAGCCTCCATGTGGTCTGTGTCGATTTCAGGGTCAGCCATGGTCAGCGCTCGCTTCAGATCATCCACGGAAACAGGGCTGCAAAAAAAAGTATGGTCTATTACATTCATATTACATGCCTCACAAGCACAACACTTCATCAGACATGCCATGCTCTTTTAAGTTTTTAATGAACATTACACACACACACACATGCTGGATCAAGGAGGTTCGTGCATAATCAGAAGGTCCTGTAAGTATATTTTTTCCCCATCATTTTTAGTCATGCTCTTGTAATTCACGTCAAGTTCTCATCACATTCATCAACAAACAGCATGCACACAAGTACACACAAAAAAAAGGGAGAAGAAAAAATGCAGTTTGAAAGTCCAAAGTCCACTGTACTGATATATGACAAGGCGCGGATCATGCCAGAAAGTTCCGGAAAGTATGCTGTCATGCATCACAAAACACAAATAAGAAATATGAAAGCACATGCATGTTGTTACGGAGATGAAAATGCATAGATTTATATGACTGAAGTATACATTGAAAAAAATGTGAAAGAAATTTCTGAGTAAAACAATTTAAGTGAAGAAGAGGCTGGCAATCGAATCCCCTAGTAAACCCCCCAAGCCAGGCAAAGTGTTCGCCGGTGCAAACGAGCCGTTAAAGAACCATTACTCTTGCCTGATATTCGCATGCAGGGCCAAAAGCGAAAAAAGTACCGGCCACCGTAGTGTAGTGGTTAGCACTTCGGACTATGGACTGGGAGACTCGGGTTCGAGTCCCAGCCGAGGCAAGTGGGATTTTTCCTACCTAGGTCAGCTCCTACCCAGAGCGGGTGTACTATGGGCCCAATGCCAATGGGGAGGCTGTTGCCACACAGCCGAGATTCACCCACTTCACGGGTGCGAATTTGGGGGTGCTTCCCTTGGTATGACATGTCTTATGACGTGGATGATTAGTTCCCGGGCCTGGTTAATGCCGGGATATTTATGACAGGAAGCGAGGAATGCGGCCCTGTCCCGCAGTCCCAAACCACACGGACCTCCATAGCATCATCTTCCCATCATCCTCATTTCCATCATCATGCATAATAAAAATTGTCCCAGTTTCTGAGCCCTCCGTGGATTCTACCCATTACCTGGGAAGAACACCACTGGAGCTGGCGAAGAGTTGGGGCAGCAAAAAAAAAAAAAAAAAAGCGAAAAAAGTGTAAAAAAATGTGAGATACTTGTGCGTGGTAAGAAATGAGTGAAAGGTTGGTGTCCGACTGATGGACACATTTCAATGACAGCAACACAAGACTGAAACAAACACTCAAACTGAAAAAATCCAAAATCTCATCAAACCATAGAGGGAGGGGATAAAACTGAATATTACAAATTTAAAGATGATTGCAGGGATCACACAAAACAGACAAATAAAACAGGTTGCAAACACAATTTTCACCACACACTAACACACGTTTTGCAGTTGGTCGTTCGTATTTCTAGACACGTAAACAAAATCACGAACACACACATACACAGGGTACCAATTAGAGGGAGGAAATTCTCTGTAACAGAGAGAGAGAGAGAGAGAGAGAGAGAGTCTGTGTTGTAATCAAAGAAGAGGGAACAAACAGATTAAGGGCATACACACACTGCGCAGCACTGCAAATGTTGTGAGTTTCAGGGAAACTGTTTCAAATGCACTCTCATACTTGCCTGTTTACCACTGAACACTATACGCACGCATGAAAATGAGGTTGTAGAGTGTGCACAATTGTCCAACAAGGAATGATGCCATGAGTTTATTTTGCTGACCTCACTCAATAATTGTGTCATACATGTCTTAACTTCATATCCCTTGTAGCTTCAACAGATCTACGCCCTCCCCCCTCCCACCTTTGACAATTAATTAGCAAGTAAGCACACATGCCACACCACAACCCCTTTCATCAATCAGCGCAAGTGACATACATCACTCATATCACTCATTTACTTCCCCTTGCCAATCGCAATATCATTTGGATAATTTAATGAATAGTGAGACTACCAAGCAATCCGGTTTTTTTGGGGGTTTTTTTTAAAGCAAAATCAGTAATGGGCTAGTGAAATTCCTGGCCTTTGCACCCTTCTAGTGAAACTTATGAAAACATCAGCCTGACACAGCTGATACCATGTCTGCTTACTTACTTACTTAGGCCCTTGGCTCCACGTGGAGCATAGGCCATCGACAACCCTTCGCCATCGCACTCTGTTCTGGGCTAGTCTTGCCACTCCAGTCCAGTTGGTCCCCCTGCTTACATAGCTCTGCCTCAGTGTCCCGCCTCCAGCTGTTGCGAGGCCGGCCTCTCTTCCTTTTCCCCTGCGGGTTCCATGTCAGGGCTTGGCGTGTGGTGCTGGATGCTGGCTTCCTGAGGGTGTGTCCAATCCAGCCCCACTTCCTCCGCAGGATCTGCTTGGCCACTGGTTCCTGCCCCGCTCGCTCCCACAGCTCTTCATTCCGGATCTTCTCTGGCCATCGGATGTTGAAGATGCGCCTCAGACAGGTGTTGAGAAATGTCTGGATCTTCTGCTGCATCGTCTTCGTTGTCCTCCATGTTTCGCATCCGTAGAGCAGAACTGACTTCACGTTGGAGTTGAAGATGCGAAGTTTGGTTCTTAAGCTGACAACTTTGGATGCCCAGACGTTCTTCAGCATGACCATTGCTGCCCTTGCCTTGCCGATTCTGGCTGTGACGTCTCGGTCTGTGCCTCCCTGTCCATCAACCACACTCCCCAGGTAGACAAAAGACTCCACCTCCCTGATGGGCTCTCCACCGACTGTGACTGGTGTGTTGGCAGTGGTGTTGATCTTCATCAGCTCGGTTTTCTTCCTGTTGATCTTGAGCCCTGTTCCGGCTGATGTGGCTTCCAGGCACGTAGTCTTGTCCTGCATCTGGCTGTGGCTGTGAGACAGGAGCGCCAGGTCGTCCGCGAAGTCGAGGTCATCCAGCTGCGTCCAGAGTGTCCACTGTATCCCGTTTTTCCTGCCTGCTGTAGTGGTCTTCATGATCCAGTCGATGACCAGGAGGAAGAGAAACGGGGACAACAGGCATCCCTGGCGGACTCCGGTCTTCACCTCGAAGCTTTCTGACAACTGGCCGGCATGGGCAATCCTGCAGCTCATGTCTTGGTAGGTGCACTGGATCAGGGAGATGATCTTCCCGGGAACTCCATAGTGCCTTAGCAGCTTCCACAGCGCCTCTCTGTCTACACTGTCGAAGGCCTTCTCATAGTCTATGAAGTTGATGTAGAGGGGGGAGTTCCACTCCAGTGACTGCTCCACAATGATGCGTAGGCTGGCAATCTGGTCAGCGCAGGACCTGTTCCTGCGAAAGCCTGCCTGCTGGTCTCGGAGCATGGGGTCGACTGCCTCTCTCATCCTCTCCAGTAGAATTCTGTTGAGAACCTTGCCTGGCACTGACAGGAGCATGATCCCTCGGTAGTTGCTGCAGTCCCTGAGGTCCCCTTTCTTTGGCAGCTTGATGACGATCCCTTCTTTCCACTGGGCTGGCACCTCTTCCTTCTCCCAGATCTTGCTGAACAGGCTGTGCAGCATGTTGACGGCTGTCTCTGTGTCTGCTTTAATGGCTTCTGCTGGTATCTCGTCCGGCCCTGCAGCTTTCCCATTTCTCAGTGTCATGATGGCTTTCCTGATCTCCGCCTTAGAGGGCTTGTCGCAGTTGATGGGTAGTTCTGTCTCAGCTGGTGGGATGTCTGGTGGTGTTTCAGGGATGGGGCGATTTAACAGCTCCCTGAAGTGTTCTGCCCATCGCTTCAGCTGTTCCTCAGTTGTTGTCAGTGGGTGCCCGTTCTTGTCCTTCACTGGTTTGTCTGTCTGCTGAAATTTGCCCGCGAGCTTCTTGGTCACCTGGTACAGGTCTTTTAGATTCCCTTGTCGGGCTGCTTCCTCTGCTTGACTGGCCAGGTTGTCGATGTAGTCCCTCTTGTCCTTCCTGGTGCTCCTCTTCACTTCTCTGTCAGCTGCTGTGTATTCCTCATGTGCCTTTGCCTTAGCTCTTCTTGTTCGGCTCGTGTTCAGTGCAGTTTTCTTCTCTTTCCTAACTTCCAGCTTCTGGATGGTATCAGCAGAGATCCATTCCTTATGTTGGGTCTTTCTCTTGCCAAGGACCTCTTCGCATGTGTCGTGCCAGAGTTTCTTGCTGTGTTCCCACTGTGTCTCGATGTCCATTTCACTGTCTTCTATCAGGTCTTGCAGTGGCTGGAACCTGTTGGAAAGGCTGATCCGGAATGCTGCTTGTGTCTCTGTGTTCCTGAGAAGTCCAACGTTGTACCTGGTCCGTGTGCTGTTGGCGTTGGTGTGCCTCTTAAGCCGAAGTCTCAATGTTGTTGCAAGAAGGTGGTGGTCTGATGATACATCGGCACCCCTCATCACGCGCACATCCCGCCACGATCTCCTGAACTTCCGGCTGATGCAGATGTGATCAATCTGGTTCTCCGTGATATGGTCCGGCGATCTCCATGTGGCCTTGTGGATGCGCTTGTGTGGGAAGATGCTGCCTCCTATCACTAGCTGGTTCAGGGCACAAAAGTCTGCAAAGCGCTCGCCATTTTCGTTCATCTGTCCCAGTCCGTGTGTTTCCCATGGTGTCCCTCATAGCCTGTGTTGTCTGATCCAATCTTGGCGTTGAAGTCTCCCATCAGTATGGTCATGTCCTTGGCTCCTCCTCTATCTATCACTGTCTGCAGTTGTTGGTAGAAGTCATCTTTTTTCTCCTCTTCCGCATCATTGGTGGGAGCGTAGCACTGGATGATGTTCAGCTTGATGTCTTTTTTCTTGGTGATGAATTTGGCTGTGATGATGCGGGAGTTGACAGGTTCCCAGCCGATGAGTGCCCGCTGTGCCTCCGGTGCCAGCATCAGGGCCACGCCCTCAGTGTGGGGGGCTCCATCCTCTGTGTGTCCTGAATACAGCAATTGCTCTCCCGATGAAAATCTCAGCTGTCCTGTCTGTAGCCACCTTGTCTCACTCAGTCCCAGTACTCCTATCTTGTAGTTCTTCATCTCTCTTGCTACTTGTATGGTCCTTCCTACTTCATACATAGTCCTGATGTTCCATGTGGCTACTCTCGTCGTTGTCCTGGGTGTTAGAAGGGGGGTCGGGCCTTGCAGCTTCCTTTCGGCTTTCACTGCAATGCGTCATAGGTCTCCGGGATGGAGACCCTTCCTTGCCCAGGTGAATGTTTTGGTTTGTTGCTGTCGATGCTTCTGTAACGTTATGTTTTTTACAGGTAGGGCTGTTAACCCTACGCAAACCCGTTTAGCCTCTTGGAGAGGTGGTCCACATTCGTCTGACCTCTACCCTTCGACCTGTCCCAGCTTGGGTGACCCTGCCAGGAGCACGTGCTCCCGCTGGCGTAGCTCTCTGGGTCATTGAGGTACACAAGCCACTACCCCACGACAAGGGTTGGACCATGTCTGCAGTGACCATCAAAACTGACCTGGTGTCTCCAAGTTGTTCCTTGATCTCTGTGATGTAGGCTTCCTTTTGCTGCTTGGCCCACTTTTTGACCTCATCCAGGAAAGGTCCCGTCTTGCCTTCATCGTCCTGTCAAACACAGGAAACAATAAATATACGTGTATATAGCTGCTGTGTGTCACATCAGAAAGACTTTCCAACAAAAGTATATCCTATTATTGTTCAAATTTGACAAAGAATGCAGATGAACGAAGCCAAATCAAAACTAACATCAAAGAAATATGGGTCACAATGCAATCTGAACATTAGTGTTCTGCAGTTTTTTTGTATGCAGGGCATTGCAATTTTTGACAATTTTTCTTTGGAATTATGTGATGCAAATCACCGAGATATGAATATGCACAGTCTTCCAATAATTCATATCAGTATAGGTGTAATTAAGGGAATGGGCACTGAGATTTCCTAAAGGATTAGAGCATGGCTGAAGGTAAAATACCAAAAGTCTAAAAAGCATACAAGCATACCCCCCCCCCCCCCCAAAAAAAAAAAAAAAAAAAAAAAAAAAAAAAAAAAAACCCCAAAAAAACCAACAACAAAAAACCCCAAACAACAATTAACAAGCAGCACTGTAATTAAACTGGTGCATATGGGATCCTTCCTGGGGGAAAGAGCTCTCCTGTTTTCTAGAAAAAGGAATTAAGTGCCATAGATGTGATAAGCCTTTAGACCCCTTTTCATGACAAGAAGAGGATAGAAAGAAACGTGGGGGGGAAGGGGGGGGGGGCACCACAACAACATACTTCTGTGAACAGGTCCTTGTATTCCACCTCCTGCATGTCAGGCTGATCAAGCTCAGTTTCAGCTCCGCGAACAATAACTGCTAGCGATTCCTCGTCCAGATCTGGGAGGGTGGTAGTGAGAACTTGCTGGAATGTGGCGCGATCTAGTTTACCCTGGTTGCCCTGGTCGGCGTCTTGTTTCGTGAGTTCTGTCAGCAATTTGTGAATCATTTGTAGCTGCTCGTGGAACACCTCTTCGTCTCCCTGGTGAAGTGAAAAAGGGTTAGAAGTCAGCGTGCCTTGCGCAAAGGCTGTTGTCATTGTTGGCTGGCACCAGAGTTGTGAAGCTACAGCAAGATATTGTTATTTCTATTGTTGTTATGTGGGAATTATCTCCAGCCATGGTAGGCTCCTGGCAGGGTAACTATCAGTCACTGGCAACAGAGATGCAGTCCCCCAGAGACGCTCCTGCAGTTAGAATAGTTTGCACACTTGGGTCGTATTGGATGAACCATACCAATGCAGCCACACTCATTTAGTATAGTTCACCTGCTTAGATCGGTTTAAGGTTAGATTTAGGATTAGGGTTAGGTTTAGGTTTGGGGTTACCTTGTAGTAATGGTGCAATCGCTATGTAGTTCAGATTATCGTAGTGCATTTACAGCAGGTGCAAATGTCACAAGGGGGCAAATTATACTAACGCAGCCCCAAAGGCAGAGCGACAGGGAAACTTGAAAACAATTTCACACACACAACCCTATCATCCACAGGGAAGACCCTGGGAGTGTTCAGCCCTAAAACACCAGCAAGAAGACAAGGAAATAACTCTGGTCCCACCGCACATGAACAATAGCACGCAAGATTACATGCAAATGTACACACACACATGCACAGAAACACCATATCAAAACAATCGTTGAGGGGGTTGTACTGAGGCAGCAAAATTAGTGACCATGCAGACAAAACCTTTGTATGAATTAAGGCATGATTCACTCACATACAGTTCTCAAAAGAATAGGAAAACAATTGCAATTTGTATTCCTTGGAAAGTGCATGAACACTGTCTCCTCTACCACACCAGAAAAAAAAAAACCACGACTGTGGCTGACCTCTTCGCTCAGGACTTTCCAGAACAGTCCGATGTTTGGATCATGAGAGTAGCGCTGACAGGCGTCGTGCAGATTGTAGCCCCACTCCACCACCATTTGCTCAAGGGCGAACCGACGGGTCAGGTATGTATGGAGGAACTCTGCCATGTTCTCCCGGGTTCCATCGGTTCGCTTAAATTGGAAACCAAACCAGCTCACATTCATTCAAATCAGTGACAGTAAACGCATTAAAAGCGTATCACTTATACTTGAAAGCAGCTGAACTGCCTGGTGGCTTACACACACACACACACATGCATGGACGTCTACACACACACAAACACACACTGGCGTTTGCATACACGCACAAGCACCCCCCCCCCCCCAACCCCCCAGCACATGCATGCACACGCCTGCACACACACCCACACACACAAACACCTACCCACACACACACAATGTGAAACTATACCTCTGCATCAGCTGCAGACTTCTCTCTCCAGATGTCACGGATTAGTAACAATGTATCTCGCTTGCCCAGTTTGCGGTTTCGCACTGGTCCCTCATGCTGTAGATATTTTGGCACTGATGGACCTGTGCCCTGTGGAAAGCAACAGAATTTTTAAAAAGATGAAAATAAAAGAAAAAAGAAACTCAATTACAGTTTACTACAAGAAAACAATCAGCAGAACAAAAGACACATCTCAAAATGTATTGACCAGTTTCTGTTCAAGCTCTATACTTGAATTTGTGTCCAAGGCAAATTAATAAATGAACAAAGACCGCCCCTCCCTCCCTCCCCCCCCCCACCCCAATCAAGCTCCATCAATGAAATGTCTGTTGTCTGGATACTGTACTCATGAAAATGTCTCACCTGTCCATCAAAGTAGTCAGCACCCACTGAATCAGCGGCGCCACCAGAACCCATCTCTGACAGCAGAACGTCCACCAGCTCATTGCTGCCTTTTCCTTCCGATAGCTCCTTCCAACGTTCCATGCCACCCTGAATGTACTCACCGCACTTTTCCCAGTCGGGTCTGATGGAAATACATTGATATTTTCTTCACTACATAAAATGCACAAAACTATTTGTACATCACATACAGACAGCTGCATGCTTTATCACGATCAAAGGTACTGGGTGCACGCTGGAGAAGAGGCAGGCCATGTCTAGATCTGCCAACTGTCTTATTCCACATTTTCTTCAGTTACAGAACATTACACAAAACATACACACCTGGGTGTGGAAGCCCGTTTGAGTGTCTCCAGCTCCAGGTAAAACTGGTCTCGCTGATGTGTCACTTGCTTCTGCACGTCTAACAGGGCACTAGTACCAGTGAGAGAAAAATACCAATTAACACTGCACACTCACATCACAGAATTATAAAACATAATACACTGTCCAATGTGCAACTGCATGTATATGTATGCAAAAACTGAGCAGATGAGAAAACTACTATCACATGTGATCAAAGGTGTCTCTCGCCTGAACCTCACCCACATCTTGCCCCATCTGCATGCATAAGAAATTCATTAATGTGAACAAATTTTACAAAGACAACTGTAATTTTTTTCCCTTACTAATGACATAACCCCTCTCCAAGCTAACCCATGTTGTATTAATTCTTCATAGAAATTTAACCCTGGTCTTGCTGAATAAATTTGTCTTATGCTGAAAAAGCCATAGAGGTAGTCTGGAATATTCCGGGTCAACAGCACCAGGGTTAAAGCTGAATGAACCCCTTTGTCTCTCTCTATTTTGTACTTGCTGACAAGTCATCCAGTGCGTTATCTAGTTTCACAGATATAGATCGATGAACCCTATTCTTCAATGCCGGCTGGATCAGACAAGACCACATGCTGATATTGTCATCAAGGGGCTCTAAACTGGAAAGCAAATACATGTAACATACTTACTTGTGCTCAGCTTGCAGCTTTTTGAAATCTGTGTTGACTGTTTCAAACTGATCTTCTATTTCCTGTTGAAAATACAAAACAAAAACAAAAACATGCAAATGAAATGTTCCACTGGTTATAATGCAATAGACCTATACACAAGCTGATGAAGGAAACAATGAGTGAGTCTAAAATACAATAATATACACGTATTCTTCTGGTGTTTCGGCAAAACATATATCAGCTAAATGAAGACACACCACATTTCAAAACAAGTACATGTAATATTAGTTTGCTTGTACAATATCATAATTTTCAGTGGAAGTCTACTTGTAATATTATTTCCACAGTTTACAAATGTTATCTATCAAAATCTGTAATTGTCTTCCTGCATGCATGGAAAAACTAAACACCCCCCCCCACCCCCATGACAACCAAAACATCAAACCATCAACAACAACAAATCAAACAAACACAACAACAACAACAAATCCAAGCAAACACCAACAATATTTTTTTTTTAAACCCAAAGAAAAAACACAAGAGGCTGGTACAGCAACTTCACCAGTGTGCCATTTCATTTGCGGTAAATATAAATGCATGTACATATACTGATAATACTGCTTGCCTTGTGTTTCTTTTCTAAGGCCTCAAAGTCTCTCCTTGGGATGACGTCTCCATAGTTAGCAATCATCTCATTCAGTCTGACTGAGGCGGCCTTCTCATCTTCCCGAGCTTTTCTGTTGACAAACGAGAACTGCATGCGTTAGAGTTTTGCTGGCAGGCCAACTCTTGCTCCCTGAACCTCGAACTTCAACACATGCACATGCACGAACACACGCAAGCACAACCGCTGGCACACACACAAACAAACACACACACACACACAACCATATGCACACACACTCATGCATGAACGCACACACATATGCATGTACACTGTATCAAACCCAGTCCATCAAAACACATATACATACATGTACTGTCCCACAGCCATACACACATTCCCACCCACCCCCTCCACCAACCCCCCCTCCCCTCCATCCCCCTTCACAGACACAGAGGACATACTTGAGTGCAATCTTCATCATGACAGGATCTTCAAATGTCTCCTGTTGTTCAGCTGCAGTCTGTTTGGATGCCATGTAGTCCTCCTGCTGGTACCGCAGATCGTTGATGTCTGCGATCAGCAGTTTGCGTGCGTCACACTCGTCTCTGTACTTTTGGTACTCCTCTCGCAACTTCTCTTGTAAGCGGAGCACCTGCACACATCACAAGTAGGCTAGTGGTGACTGATGGTAATTAAACTACTGTACAAGGCATCTGTGCTCGGAACAGTATGTACATGTACAAAAGAAAAAAAATGACAGTCTCGCTTCTGAGTATCAGCTTTGAGTGATCTTTCCAGCTTGATTTTAATGATCCATGATCCAAATGTAGGAAAATGTATAGTGTTAGGGACAAAGTGGCAAAGCACGTGTCTGCAAAGCAGATGCGTTATGCCAGGGGTGTCCAGGAGAATGCTTCCCAAAAATGTTTTTCTTAGTTAGACTAAAATCTGTGCATTTTAGCATGATTTTAAGTGCTTCAGAGGAGGAAACACTTTTGGGAGCAAAATGTTTAGAATAAGACTAAAATCAGTGTAATTTGGTATTATTTAAACTGCTCTAGGTTTCTTTTTCTTAGTGGAGGAAAGTTTTTAGCCAACAGTGGAAATCTGCCAAAAGGTGGACGATTTTAATCCCTGCTCTGGGTATATATAGAGGCTATATGTACCTGTTCCTGCAGATCTTCCTGTGTACTGAGCATTCTGGAGATATTTTCATACAGTCTCCTATTTTCTTTCTTCAGACTGGCAATTTCTTGCTTCTCTTCCTCTCTCAGTGCCATGATCTTTTGATCGCACTGTTCTGACACTGTCACCAACATTTGCTGCACACCAATGGAAGGAAAACAAAGGCTAGTCTAGTGTAACCGCCAGATGAAAAATTATAGGTACCATAAGTACCGGTATGTATGTATGTATGTATGTATGTATGTATGTATGTATGTATGTATGTATGTATGTATGTGCATGGACTGAAATAACTGCTGTATCATAACCGATGTACATAATAACGACAAAGTGTGACTATTTCCTAATCAGAAAAGTGTAGCGCAAACTATGAGTACTGGAAATTCCAACTAAAACAACAACTACAACAACAACATAAAAGCATGATGGATATTCTGTAATATGTGTAACAAATTCCCTCCCAAAGCACTGAAAGAATGCAACACAGTTGCACATAAACTGTAGTAATGGCCACTTACATGTTTAATTTCTTACATGTACTGAACTACACATGCATTTGTGTGCTTTGTATCCTAAAAAAGGGGTTTTAAAGGAAAATATTGAATGTTAAATCTGACTACCAATTATATGCAGAAGAAAACAGCTAAGGGCAACATAAAGAACAGTTGTTTTAGGAACACAAAATAAGAGTAAGAGGTTTGTAATCACAGATGATAAAAGTAATGATCTTGCACCTTTAGGGGCTCGAGCTGGCGGACTTGTTGTCTCTGAAAGGCAAGCATCATCTCATACTCGTTCTTAATGGCTGACAGCATGGGCTTGTACGTCTTGAAGTCTTCTATTAGATATTCAAACACTTCTCGGTGTGCCTGGAAAAGAACAACATGGAAATTAATCCCAAAACATTTAGAGTTAATGATAATGAAATCAGTGAAAGAGGGACTCATATCAGGATTGGAATTCTTCTTCGTCCCGCTACCGTAGTAGGGGAAATGCGGGCTGCTTCCCCCGGGGTTCCCATAGCAAATGTAACTACACTATACGTGTAAAAATATTCTCTCCCTAAGCACTGGAAGAATGCGACACAGCTGCACATACAGTAACAGTAAATATATTTTAAAAAATGAGAAAACCTAAAATAATGGACGGGGTATACAAATTTAAAGAATCAGGTGTTATATATATATACATGTTGTATATAACTGTTTCAATGACTACATCTTCAAGTTTTAAAAACCTCAATAATTATCTGCCTCTGACAGACAGTAACCATTCAAGAAAGAACTGCAACACAGCAGGAAGAAGAGTATGAAACATCATTCAAATCAAAGGATGCTGGGACAGATGAGCCAGTAAGACAAGAAAGTTTCTATGCTCTGTTCAAGTCCAGTTTCAAGCAGAAGTCCAAAATTTGCTTTTTCCTCATTCTCCCATATATGGTATCACCAATATGTGATGTTAAATCTAAAACCCTCCCACCCCCAACCCTAAAAAACAAAACCACAAACACACACACACACACACACACACACACACACACACACACACACACACACACACACACACAGACACAGACACACACACACACATACATTAGGAACGCACCTGCAAGCGTAAATCACTTGGTGTAACCTCAGAGACTCCAAGAGCACGAAGCTCTTTCTTCAGGAAGGTCTCCAGCTGCTCCAGGAAGCGTGGCTTGGGGACGATTGGCGCCTTGTTACTCTCCTCCTCGCTGACCACCACCAGTGACTTGTTTCTGGACAACCGGGCTGCAGTGGACGAGAGGGCCAACCCGCTGGCGTGGGCAGGCCATGTGTCCACATCTCCAGCTTGGGTATCAACGTACGGCTGACAGCACAGAGAATTTTGTGTGTGCAGTTAGGAGATGTTTGGTAGTGAAGTGAATCGCTCTTTATAATCTATAACTGACTTGTTCTAAAGCAATGGTAAGATTAAATTAATGTTACCAAGGAAACTGCTGTTAACGTGGCACAAGCTGCAACAAAGATGAAAAGAGTGCCACTGGGGTATGTATAAAGGTGACACTCAAAAGATTGGCACTGCCATGCTAGTGCAGAACACGTACAGCATCATTTCTCCCAGGTGACAGTGTTTCTTGTTATGCACATCGGCACATCATTTACACAGAGATTTCAGAATCTGATGCAGAGACTTTGAGACTGGATGTCACTGATTTTACAAAATAACCCCCTGAATTTGACAGAGAGGGTCAAAGTGGCCCTTAATTTTCAAAGCTGTAAGGAACACTGGCCGGTGATCAATTTGAAGAACTCATACGAGATCTGCATAATTTTTTATTGTCCAGTAAAGTTCCAAGCACACTCTGGGATCATCTATACACACTGTAAATGCCAAGTTCTTCTCTTCAAATTGTGCATGCCTGAAATGACATGTGTATTACTGATGACAGCCTTACTGACAATAAAGTGTGCATGTGTGTATTGCCATGCAGATCTTACTCGCAAAGCGTTGGGTGGAGGCAAAGGGTAGGTGTTGCCCTTGAGATAATATGGTTGGCCACTTAGTCCTCCAAGCTTGCCTTTACCCCTGGAAACAAATACAAAGTACATTTCTATGTATACTTTCATGTCAAGGGATTCATGTTCATGCACAATATGTGCTCAAGCACTGCATGCCTTGATCAGAACATACATGTACAATGAAAAAAAAAAAAAAAAAAGGGCACACAAACTGTATTGGTGCATGGTAAATATAAATGATCTGGCTTACATAAACACTGTGTGTGTGTGTGTGTGTGTGTGTGTGTGTGTGTGTGTGTGTGTGTGTATGTGTGTGTGTGTGTGTGTGTGTGTGTGTGTGTGTGTGTGTGTGTGTGTGTGTGTAGGTGGGTAGGTAGGAAGGTAGGTGCGAGTGCCATATGAAATGATCTAAGTTGTCATATGAACTAACCAAAGTTGCATTCCTGCAGCAAGATGTACACTGGCATTATACAGGCAAGTCAGACTGAACATGACAACACACGCCGAGAGAGAGAGAGAGAGAGAGAGAGAGCACAACAACGATTTCGGCTCTCACCCAGGAAGAGGAGGCAGCCTACTTGCTGACAGGTTTCCATCCGCCATATTACTTGTGCGGAAAACAAGTAAATTTCAAACAAAACCTCATAAAGGTGCAAACAAAACGCTACACAACTTCCACTGCCGCCATATTGTTGGTGCTATGGAAACCGACACAATTTTTGTTACGACAATGCCGCAGATTACTATCGTTTTTTTCTGTAAGTATTGAGTAATACATTATAAAGATTCCAAAACTTTGCTATCAATTATAATTTATAATCCTTTGTTATACTATCAAGGCATTGTCGTCATTTGTTTTTCTAATCCCATTTATGGCAATACTTCACATACGACAATGACAAGACTAGAAAGGTTCAAGACGAACTAAACTTCCAAAGTCAGTATCACAGCCACTCGATCCTTCTCTAGCTGCAGATCTGCAAATAACACCATCACTCTAAATTTCATCGGATCTTGAGGTCTAGCTGATCTCTTTGATGGGACTGATGTGCATCCTGTCCTCTTCAAGCAAACAATTAAACCGGCAGCTCAAGGAAAAAATGCCAGCACAAACAAAACAACCAGCCCTGCCTAAAACAGTGACACACAGAAAGATTAAGCAAACAAAAGAACACACACACACACACACACACACACACACACACACACACACACACACAGCCCCTACTCTCCCCTCCCCCCAAAATGTCGAAAACAACAGTTACCAACTAAAGGTAACCACAACAATCCCCCCCCCCCCAACCCTTCCACCCCTCCAAAAAACCAATCAATCAATAACTAAATAAATAAAATAAAAAAGTAAAATACAGGACAAAGGGAAACCAGTGTTTGCAGACAGACTTTCCTAATGCTTTTTTTAATAAAGTTGTTTATTGTCACTCAACAGGGTTAACAATTAACAGACCTGACTTACTTCATTCAATGGGAATAATATAATTTTCTACAGGAATTGTTTTTAAAGTGTACTTGTTTTCTTTCCAGGAAACACACACAACACACACACACACACACACACACACACACACACACACGCTAACTTACCTGACAGTCATGGTTTCCCAAACTCCAGATAACTTTCTTCAGATGTCTTTATATTCTTTCATGGAATATATAAAACATGTTCTCTTACCTCAGCAGTTTTACTCATTTATTCATTTTCAATATTTTTTCTTTCTTTTCGTGTTTATTAGATATTATCTTCTCGTGTATTTCCGATGTATATATGAGACGGTTCCGCTGTTCAACGTTATTGAGAAAACTGAACTCGATTCAACACTGATCATGTTTGTCATGTTCCTTTTCGTGAGTGCTTTTTATACTTCTGCCCTGTCTGAGTGTTGCTGGCTTTGGCTGTTTTGTTCAGTGTCCGTTTTTGTTCCGTCCGTCACACGACGGCGAGGAGACGATGAATACATTCCAACGTAGTCCTTTGTCCGACGTTCGGAGTGTTTATTCGTTAGAGGTTTTAGTCGCTATTTTGCCGTCAGGGGGTTAGCAGCCGACAAATTGCATCCATGAGCTCTTGTGTCAAGCGTTTTGATTAGCTGGATACTTGCCATCGTCCAATCAACAGGCACAAATCCAAAAATAGCTCGTTTCTGGGCTATCGTCACATCCGGGTTTTGTTCAGCTGAGAAGAGACGCAAAAATGGCGACGGGCACCAGTTCATCGTCGACTGAAACTGTAAACTCGAACCAGACCGATCCTTCTGATCCTTTGAAACGTTTGTACGCAGCTGTCAACGAAGAAGAAACTCCACTGCCTCGATCTTGGAGTCCAAAAGACAAATTCAATTACATTGGGCTCTCTCAAAACAACCTGCGAGTTCACTACAAAGGTACGATCATATCAGATGTAGCCTACTTTTTTCAGAACAATGAGCTGGAAGATTATGAGCATGTGGCAAACCTTCGTTTTGCGTGGAAAACGGAGAACGTAGGTCGCGAAGCTCATCATATAAAAAGTGTTCTTAGTAAGCTGTCAATCTGAAGATTTCCTGGCCTTTTCATAGCCCTGACACCTGTTAGATTTTCTGGTTTTCTATTTGGAAGAAAAAGAAAAAAAAAAAAAATCTCCAGCAATACGTCTGCTGTCCAAACAAACCCGTCATACTGGTTTCTCATCGAGCACTCAGCAGTTACTAAGTCGACTTCGACTGAGTTAATTTCGCATTTAAATTCTGTCGTTATATGATTAGGGAGTAGGAAGAACTGCCGTAATTTACCCCACCTGTCTTGTGTACCACAAATGCGCTCTAGAGATGAAAAACAATTTATAATGCGTGTATGCAGCAGTCGGTTATTGACATGCCAGGAGACAAGGGTAGCTGTTTTTTTGTTGTTTTTTTTCCCCACACAGAGTCACAGTAGACGTTGTTTCTGATTTGCCAGGCCTGGAGGGGGAGTGCAGAATTTATGTTGATGCAAGTCAGTTGAAGAGGGAATACATTTGTCATGAGACATGACTGTCAGTGTCACTACTGTCATTGAGTCAGATACTGAATGTTAATACATTTGACAGGAAGGGTCATACACAGAACAGGAATATACTAAACACTTTGGGCGTGCAAATCACAGCGTGTTTGATTATTATTATCAATTTTGTCTGCTTACATGAATTTGACGTTTGCAAATGAAGACTGAAATCGTCCAAGTTTTTACAGAGCAAACATGTTCAGAGTTTTTATTTAAAGATCACAGAGTTTCAATTCCAGTTGTGATTTATGACGTTTTACAGTGTAAATTTGTTCAAATGAAACATAGCAACGACCTTCATGCAATATGCTGTCGTGTAATGCCTAATGGCAAAACACTGTCCAAGCCTATGATATCACTTGAGGGGGAAAACATGATTTTGAGATGAAAGACATTGATGCAGTGGTCTTTTTCTACAAAATGTCATGGACTTAATGTGTTTTGCCATTACGTGGCAGTATGGCAGTGATGTACAACATTGTTCTGGGGAAAAAAAAAAAAAAGGTCTAAGGGACCACAGTTGATAAATATGACAGCTCCACCACAGTCAGGCAGTGTCAGTGATTTCATGGTAGTAATATCACACATTTCATCATCTTCAGGTGTGGGTAAAAATCATAAGGATGCTGCCAGTGTTCGGGCGACTCATCCGATCCCAGCTGCATGCGGTATCTACTACTTTGAGGTCAAGATAATCAGCAAAGGGCGAGACGGGTGAGTGACACAGTCTAAGTTAATACTATTAGTCTGTTTCTTTTTTATTCTGTTGTCTTTCAAATTCAGTTTGAAGTTTATCCTCCATACTCTGAATCTGATAGTGATACAGTATAGTCAGTCTCTCTCTCTCTAGGTGCAGTGTGGAATAAAAAGTTAGCAGCATCACAGGACTGATAAATGCTAGGGTCATGGTCCCAAATGCACTGCAATTTTATATTAAGTACCTGCTCAGATTTGTGATCTGCAAAATGATTGCGCAATTTTTGGAATGTGCAACCCTCTACATAGTCTGCTGTTCTAGATATGGTGAAATTTTTCTTCAAGTTTAAATAGGGAAGCCTCTGTGTGAACAGATTAGCTACGTAGATAATTCATACATGTAGAATTTGCATACATGTACTGATCAGTAGCAGATGGTCTCACAAAAAGGATGGTAATATTAATAAATCATTAATTATAGTAATGTGTATTATCTTAAATTCTAACAGGCGCTTTACCCAGCTGCTTGGCTCCAGGTGCTGCGATCTGAACACAACATGCACACACATGTGAATCAAACACATTCTCTCACACACCAGACGTAATAGACGTTACACTTACAGTTACAGTCACATGGTGTGAGTAGTCAGTTCAGCTACTCTGAGTACTCAGGATTCAGAATTTTTTAAATTTCATTCATTTTGAAATTTTTGGCGGTTGAACATTTCCAAAGTAGAGGGGGGGAGAAAGCCAGAGAGAACCCCCAACAGTCTGCCTGAATGAACGGTGCCACTTCAGGTTAAAATTCTTTGTCCCAAATGGGACTCAAACCCCAACCTCTTGCATTGATGGCAGGATAGGTCACCTCTACATCACCGATGCCCACTAAAAGTGAAACTATAAAGGTGGTTTTCTGGGTTCACTTGTCTCCTCCAGCCAACAGATTACTCAGACAGAACTAAGGGAGATTTTCTTCTTGCTGATAGTGCACACTGTCTGTTCATCGGTCATGGCATCAGCAGTTACATCACACAGATACAGATGCCCAGTGGAGTGTTATCCCCCCCCCCCCCCAAGCTGACCTGTCAGTCAACTACTGGCCTGAAGGGAAGAGAGTATGGCTATTTCAGTATTTGAGAAGGGCTGTGACCATGCAGCAGTAAATTTTAATCGGCACTTTTAAACCTGTTATGAGGGTATTTAGAAATCCAGATAAGCTGCCTGCTTTTGGTGTGACCGAGTGTGTGTGTGTTTGTTGGGGGGGGGGGGGTATGTATCAGTTGTAACTTATAATTAATCAGACACAGTTTGTGTATGCATTTCCTTACCTCTGAAATCAAACTGAATAACAGGTTATTTTCTGATGAAAATGTGTTTTACATACATGTGTAATAAAATTCAGTGTGCTTGTGTGGTGGTTGTGGTGGGGGAGGGGTGTTGGTTAACAAAATTCTTGGCATATCAGTGGATACACATGCATACATGTACTGTATGTATTAATAGTACAACTACAGTGCCAGTGTGTTTGCACAGTTGCAGCTGACTGCTGTGACTGTAATGGCTTCATTTCTTCTTTACTCTTTATTTTCTTTCTTTCGTTTCTTTGTTTGACCTGGCCTCTGTCCCAGTTTCCCACTCCCAGCAGACCTTGTGAGGAACTTCCGTAAGTTAATGTGCCGTTTGAAGTGGAGTCTACTTTCTGGTGTTCCCTCCTGAATTAGTAAATTATTATAAGAAGGTATTTTGGGGTTTGTGCTTGTTAAGATCCAATTGTTTGTTTTCCCTGTGAACATTATGCTTGGCGCAGTGATGTGTTTTGAATTTGAGTGCCAAAAGAGTAATTACTCTGCATGAAGTATATCATATATATATTTCTTTTAAGATTAACCAGCTCGGCAAAGAGTTGGGGCAGCCCCCCCCCCCCCAAAAAAAAAAAAAAAAAAAAATAAAAAAAAATAAAAAGAAGATTAGTCAGGTCATCTGTTTTGTGAAACTGGTACTAGTGGTAGTGGCACAGTAACTGTTGCGTTGTACAAATGTGCCACCCTTCCATTGTTTGAACCAGCTCAGGCAACCTTCAGGAAAACAATGAACAGTGTGTGTAGCTAGCTAGAGTAGAGACAAAAGGGTCAAACTTCATGACCGAACTAGTCTGGGAACTTCCTTGTTCTTGGGTGTAGGTGTAGTTCTGGACCTAGGACGTACAGGTAATTTGAGCCATGATAACATTAACAGTGTCCTGTGGCAAATGGCAGAGGTGTCATTCAAGGCTTGCCATTAATTGACACCAGGCAGAACTGAATAGATTAATACCACTGTTGGTGTGAAACTGACTAGTACGCGTACATAACAGAGCTAGCTTGTTTACTGACTTAAGTTATCACTAATATCAGGAATCGGTAATCCTTGTGTGATAATGCTAGGGGAAAGGTTAATTCTGAGGGGGTCTACCATAAAACCCTGCTGTAGATTGTAAGTTGGTAACGGTTTTATTAACTTTCAAGTTCTCGGCACGTTTCTTTCCTGACATTTTGCTGTTTGCCAGACGTTTAGTTTTCCAGTTTGAAGCAGGACAACCAGGATTCACAGATGATTATTGTTTTTTAAAAAAAGAAGCTTTTTCTGACTTGTCAGCTGTTTGTATTTCTGATGTTTTTGTCTCTTTGTGAGTGTGTCTCTTTTTGAGTGTCAAAGCGCACAGTCATTTAGTTACGCCTGACTGATTGACAGCTTGATTGATTGATTGATTGATTTGACAGGATCTTTGGTGTCTCAAAGCAAATCTTTTATTCAGCTTTAGTGTATGAGAGCAAATTCATCTATAATAGAAAGCAGTTCATCAGATGCGAGACCAGCTGCATAGGTCTAGTTTGCGCTTCAACTTTGGGTGTGAGCGCGTCATGCCCCGGTTGTAGGGGAAGTGGGTAAATAGCTGTGCGTGTGTACCTACGCTCGTACGCTCAATGTCAGCTCAGTATGCGTCATGATTCATCACTTACTGGAACACTGACATGCTTGCCTGTCAGGCGAGGTGGGGGGGGGGGTGTATTCTCACACTTCTCACATTGGCCCGTTGCCAGTGTCTCTCTGTTCAGGTGGGGCGGTTAGTGGATTCATTATTCATTTCCTCTTCGAAGGAAAGATCTGGTAGGCTGGAAGAAATAACATTTACACACATTTAATGATTTATATTAGGATTTGAGTCTAACGTTTCCCTTCATTGTATGAGCTTGTTACACTGTTGAAGTTCATGTGAAATAATAACAGACTGTGAGTCAGATCTGACAGATCTATACAATTGACTGTTGTCAGTGTGTGTGTGTGTAGGGGGGGGGGGGGGATGTTGAGGGCTGGGGTGGCTTTTAATGTTGAAGTTGAACATTTAAATAATAACATTGTATCCTGCTTACCCCTCGTGTACTACTGGATTCTAGAGGATAGACAGATGGTGGTCTCGGAATTTATGACCAGTGGGAGCATTGCCATGGAAATTACGGAACACCATGTGATGCAACATGTGCTTTGTATGGAATGGAAGGTGGCCAGTGAATCAGTTAGTGCGGCAGTGTCTCATTAACACAAAATTAAACACAGGTATTTGTCCAGTACCTTGTGGCAGTAGGACTGACACGGAAAATTATTGTATTGTAAAGGGTTCACTCTGCATGTCTTGGGGGGGGGGGGGGGGGGGGGGGCTGGTGTAGAAGTTGTCAACATACTTGACCTTCCCTCCGTAGGTCACGTTAGAGATGGGTTACAAATGTGTTTTGCTACATTTGTGACGTGACATATGAGCATACCATGCTGTACATGACATTTGATATTTAATTTTATATTGCGTGTTGGATGTCATTACCAAGATTATTCCTCTTTTATTTTTTTCTTTAGGTACATGGGAATCGGACTTTCAGCCCAAGGTGTCAACATGAATAGGCTACCAGGTGAGCCAGGTTCTCTATGTGACTCAGATTTGTGAATCTTAACACTGCATAAATTAACACATTAATTAGCGCAGTAATACCTCAGGTGTATAGCAGGTAAATGATTCTGTCCAGTCCAGAAAACTGCCTCTAGGGAAAAAAGAAAGCTAGACAAATTCCATTCCCCATAACCTATGAAGAGGTCATGTGAGTGAATTGTTATTTATGGGTACCTGAAGACTGCGGAAAAAATACATACATACATGTGTCTTTGCCTCTCCCTCTACCATTCCTGAGTTCAGCTGTGCATCAGTTGCTTTTAAGTTGTGAGGATGGTTACGCCCCAACCCCTCCCATGTGTCCCATGTGTATCCCTTATATGAGCTCATGCATACAAATTATGAAGTCATGCGTACATCTGACGAAAAAGGGAAAGTAAGTTCGTTTTTTTAGGTAAGTGAAAATCCAGGTGTGGGTTTCCCATTGATAAGTGGGGCATCAAAATATTTGTCAAACCTTTTACATTCTGTAGTAGCAGAAGTAGTAGGTTGTACATATATATACTAGTAGAAACACACATACCTGCAGTAACATAAAATGTTTAATTCAGAATAATATTTACTTCTAGGTGTACCCGGTACTACTGTAATTATTTGGTTTGTGAAGGCTTAGCAATAGCAGCAATAGCAGCGCTTTTCATTTCTTAGTTCTTTGTCACTCGTTCTGCTTGAGTCATTTGCACAGCGATTGTCAAATGCGCTCGCCCGCTCGCTTTCGCTACCAAATTTACCGTCAGGCGAGTGAAAGCTCCGGTAGTGGTAGCCCGAATGGCGAGCAGGAATTCTGAGATGAATCAGAACCTAGCAGCCACTCCGGCTCCCAGAATTTTTTTCGGGCTACTGGTTTTGTTCAGGGCAGTAGCCCTAATGGCTACCATGGTCCTGACACATTTGACGATTGCTGTTGCATTTATTTTATTTTTTATGTATACTTTATCATCGGTTTCCCAGGCTTTAAAAAAAAAAAAAAATTCAGTTTGAATGTGTGCAAATACCGAGTGTTCTCTATAATGTAGGCTGGGACAAGTTCTCATATGGCTACCATGGAGACGATGGAAACTCGTTCTGTTCATCGGGCACTGGTGTCACCTATGGACCGACATTCACAACTGGTGATGTAGTGGGATGCTGCGTGAACCTCATCGACAACACCTGCTTCTACACCAAGAACGGCATCAATTTAGGTGAGGTCACGTCTGATTTGATAAATGTGGGTGACTGTATTTGTAGCTTGTCATGGTGTTTTGCGGTCATCAGTGTGAATTACAGAGTGCACATTGATCCTGCTTCACATGGCTCTGTGTGTGTGTGTGAGTGTAAGATGGAGAGGTAGAGAGATATATATGTACGTCACCGGAGATTAAGAGCAGTCAGGAGAGCGTAATTATATTTATAATATTCTGTTATGATATTCTGTTAAATATTTTTGTGTGTGTACTTTTTCAGGTGTTGCTTTCACAGACCTTCCGGTAAGCACTTTCTGGTTCAGTTTGTTGTTGTTGTTTGTTTCTTTTCAAGCACATGGTCCAGCGAAGAATATTACTGAACTTGTGCTTATGACAGAACCATTAACTGATAAAGAGCTTTTCTAAATCTTGAGTACTCAAACAGCCTTGAATCTCAGATATCCACTCTTTGATTGATTGATCTGTGACAGATGTCGGAGAGGGTTTGCAAGCTTGACAGTTTGTGACAGTTTTCTGTTGCTGTTTTGTTTTTCTGTAGGCAAACCTGTATCCAACGGTGGGCCTTCAGACACCAGGGGAAGTGGTGGAGGCGAATTTTGGGCAGACCCCGTTTGTGTTTGACATCGAGGACTACATGAAGGAATGGCACATGAAGACGAGAATGACCATCGAACGCTTCCCAGTTTCAGATCGACGGGGGGAGTGGCAGACTGCTCTACAGAGGTATGTGTTAATTGAGTTTCGGATGACAGTTGATTTTCAGTTTCATCATCTGCACCAGGTGCACCTGTGACCAACTCTTCAGTAAATCGGTGCATGAGTCAGTGTCATTTTCTTTTGTTGTTGGGGGGGGGGGGGGATTCTGGTTACTAGTGAATTTGTTATGCTTACTGTTACAAATACTTGGATTTTGTCTTTGCTAACATCTGACCGTATCTGGTTTCCAGGATCGTATCCACTTACCTCATCCACCATGGTTACTGCTCCACTGCCGAAGCTTTTGCCAAGTCCACCACACAGCCCATTGAGGAAGACATCAGCTCCATCAAAAGTAGACAACGTGAGTGCCTGCTGATTGTTTTACTTTCATTTGAAATGTTTTGCAAGTGATTGAATTGTACCTTCTTTCTTCTTTGTGTGTTTCTTCGCATTCTTTTTATTAGAAAGTAATGCGAGCTGAGTTTGAGAAAATTTCACGTTTTATTTGTTCAGTATTTACTAGATCAGAGAGGCAGATGACAGGCAGAGGATGAAGATCAGCATGGATGTTTCCAGTGCCAAATAATACATTCCAGTGCATTTGACACCTGCAGTTTTGAGCCATACATAGTGTTGCTGTAGGAAGAAAGTGAATGTTGAGCATGGGAGTATCATGTGTTTGAAAATTTGTGGTGTGTTTTTGGATAGTGGGTGTTCTTTAGACCTGACAAGAACAAGCCGTGTTACAGGCATCCAGAAGCTAGTCCTGGCAGGCAGGATGGGGGAGGCGATAGAGACTACACAGCTTCTCTATCCTGGCCTGCTGGAGCGCAACCCCAACCTCCTTTTCACGCTCAAGTGCCGCCAGTTTGTGGAGATGGTCAATGGAGCCGACAGCGAGGTGCGCGGCTCCGCGGCCCGCTCCCCACGCTCCCACCAGGGCAGTGGCAATGGCAGCAACCGTTCCTCCCCCAGCCTGTCCCCCGCCCACAACACCAGCAGCAACGCTTCGTCCACCGCCTCCCACCTCCTCCACCACCACCACATGCAGCAGCAGTCGCGAAGCGGGTCGGGGTCCGGCAGCAGCAGTCCTAATCGCGTGGGCAAAGTCTCACGCAGCTCCACGCCAGGTCCATCAGGCTCGTCCGGGACATCACACGCACAGCAGCAGCAGCAGCAACAACAGCAACATTCAGGGAACCAGTCAGACAATATGCATTGCTCCAGTGAGGACATGAAGAACGCAGCCAACTCCTCCCCGTCGTCGGAACGGTTTGTGATGAACGGGTCGGGGCACGGGTACATTGAGGACGAGGAAAACATGGAACTGTCGGAAGGAATGGTGGAGGATGGGCCGGTGTCCAACGGCAACTGTGGCCCCTCCTCTGTGTGCATGAACGGCAATTCGCACCCATACGACACAGACGCCTGTGAGATGGAAGACATGGGTAAGCTGTATGTCATGTTGTTTTTGAAACTAAAGGTTGGAGGTGTCAAAAAGTGTGGTCAGTTACACTCATAGAACCATACCAGTTTTCAGGTTTTTTTTTTTTTTTTTTTTTTTTCCAGTGCCCAGTCTTCTGTTGTCTTGTTTGCTGTTATTGTTTGGATTGCAGGATTATTTCCCAGATCATCTGTAGTGTTTGTACAGGGTTTGCTTCTCTCCACTGTCTGGGTTTTTTGTAGGGTGTTTTTGGCTTGATAATGACAGTTAATGTTTAAATTAATGAGATGATGTCATGAGCACTGTCTTATTGTGTCAGATGTGGAGGGGCCATCATCCAAGCAGCTGTGTGGTGGCAACAGATTGGCAATAGAGAAGATGTTGCAGTTCGGCCGTGAGCTTCAGGGCATGAGTCAGCAACTTCGGCAGCAGTTTGGTCACAGTGAAACCAACAAAAAGGCAATACAGGTTAGAGTTAGGGTGGAGTCAAACACGTGCCTCAGATTTTTCAAATCCACTCTCTTGCTCAGGTTGAAAGTTACAACGGCATTTTTGTGTTCATCCACCGAATTAGCTTGTGAGTTGTAGCATGTTTGATTGCAAAACCTTTGATGAGTCATTGCAGTTTAATGTAAAAATTTGTTTTATTTTATTGATAAAACTTGGACCTTGGTTCACTTTCTGCCTCAAGTACTGTGGATGAAAATGTTCTTAAAGGGTAAGGCAAGTCAAGTGCAGTGTTGGGTTTAGGGGATAGATAGTGATGTCCTAGACGGCTGCTGCCCAAAAGATTTGAACATGAATACACCATTCAGCATTTATCACACCAAACGGCAGCCGAAATGCAATGCCATGGAGGCTGCCATGTTGATCCTAGCAGTCACTACACCACTCAGCAGCAGACGACACTAAGCTGGCACACTCTCTGTGCGTGCAGGTGTGCCTGCTACACGTTTTAGGCCTGCTATTTCTGGCTCGTATACACACTTTGCTTATTTCCTGAAAGCTAGAGTGGATTTGGGGATAGTTCTTTATAATTTCGAGCCAGAATATTCTGAGGAAGAGCTCAGTAAGGGGTCGGGCAGAAAACAGTGGGGACAACGGGGAAGAGCCGATTGATGCGTGTTTGACAAGTGAAGCAGCAACATCGTTCGCAAAAGCACCAGTGAAACAATCCGGAGTAAAATGATCTCCACAAACGAGGTCAGTCTCGATTGTTCCAGGCGTATTGCTGCACTCGGCGGGGCAAGCAATCGTTCTTCAAGGTCTCCAACCATTTCGCACGTAACCTCCGTTTTTCCTTTGATTTGTTTAGATTCGGAAATTTAAAAAAGCCTTTGTGGCTTCCATCTGCATTCTTACACATGCCCTGTTTGCTGAAACAACCAAACGCTTTGCACTGTGGCATCTCGAACACAAAATAATACTGTGGAACAACCCGCTCAAAGCGGGCACTGCCGACAGTGGTGGTGGAGTGACGTCACCATCAGCACCTTTCCCGTCTCATTCGCGAAAGAGCGTGGCAGCATGGCGCAGCCCAGGAACCGAAAGCAGAGGGTGTTTTCGGCGCATTTTTGAGAAAATGGTACTTTGTTCACGAAAACCTTTGCTGTCTTAACAGCTTAGGACCTCAATATCTGTCATTTAAACCCAATAGTGCTCTTGACTTGCCGTACCCTTTAATTTTGACAGGGTCTCGGTAAAACTAAAAGAATGCTTTACACTTTATTTTCAGAAACCACACCCCTTCTTTACTTTGCACATTATTATTGCAGTTTTAACTCTTTATCATGTGTTTTTCCTGGTGTAAGTTGAAATCACTGGAGCCTGTTTTGATGCATGTTTTGAACACACCTTCAGAGTGATGATGTATTTGTGCAGGACGCGTTCAGTTTGCTGGCCTACCCAGATCCTTGGAACAGTCCAGTGGGATTCCAGTTACATCCAGTTCAACGAGAGCCAGTCTGTGCAGCTCTCAACAGTGCCATTCTTGGTAAGCCGGAGCTTCAAAAACACCTTGTTTCAGTCAGACATGAAGACAAGAGATACTGTTCCCTACGTGCTCATTAGCTTGTATTCACATAGGGTTTTTTGTTGGGGGGGGGGGGGGGGGGTGCAACTTCTAGGGCCCTGATATGTTATTCATTGCAGTGTGAGTCAAATGGTTACAGTAATATTTTCTGCTCAAGCAGTTAATTTCTGAAATATCATGGGACAGTCTTTGCCTGCATGTCATTATACTATATTTATAGAGTTGTCATACCGTTTCATGTTGGGGGAGCTGGGATAGCTGAATGGTAAAGCGTTGAACTCTCAATGCTCTGGTTGTGATTCCGAACCCTGGCTGGAGCCAAATATTTGTGCTGGCCTTTTTATAATTGCCCTGTCTTTGATAAAACCCTTGCCTGGTGGAAAAGGACGTGAAACTCCCAAACACCCACCCACCTGTTTTCAAGTTGTAGGAGAAATAAAAGCTGCCATATGGAGGTGTTTTTTTTGTGTGTGTTTTCTTTTAAATTAGGTGTCAATAAACCTCCCCCAGGGTGAGTGAGTTCGACTACATGATACCTTGTGTCTGACTACCCTCACTTGGTATTTTATATTAACAGTACACACATTAATTTTATTGATATTATTTATTTTGTCTCTTTCAGAATCTCAAGGTTTGCCCAAGCAGCCGCCCCTGGAACTGGCCATTGCCCAGGCAACACAGTGCATGAAACTCATGGCCAAAACTGGCATCGGCTCCTGTGCGTTCGCCAGCGTGTCTGACTACCTTCATTGATACCCTGTGCCCTGGGGGGTGGGGGGGAGTGCCCCGGGGCCGATAAACAGAGGGTCTGTGTGCAGTGTACCCTGACCTAGCCGGCTAGGTATGCAAAGACCCAATGAAAAACCTTGACATTTGGGAAAGCAGGGACATAAGGGAAAACTCATGTACCCAACTGGGGTGGGGTTTATTGTTGACTTCACACGCATGGAGTAGTGCTGATGGTGTTCGTGGTTGCTGCAGCAGAGAGCAGGATATATTTATCTGACGTGGGCGACAGGAGAGTTGGTAATCGTGTTTGGAGCCAACACCTGACTTGGTGGTGATATCATGGGCGCCTCTTTGTGTGTTGACTTTGATGTTGGATGTTGGTTGGAACGACGGACATTGTACTACAGCACAGAGTGTTGCAGAGAAGAAATTTAGAGGCAGGCAACAAGGACAATGTTGTGATCATGCTGGTGCAGCTGGAGAAAGGATGCCTTTCAGGGACTTCATGGACAGCAAGAGGCTGGCCTCACTTTCAAATGTGGCGTCATGTGATTTTTCATTTTTTTTTTTTTTTTTTCAAATTTCAGACAACCTGCTTCGTTTCTGGTACTGCACTTTGTGATTGTTACAAGAAAGAAAACCTACCATGCGTGACTAAGCAAGCCCACTGTGTCTCCACAGTCAAGTTGATCACTTTCTGTGTGTGGCCGAGCGACTGAGGTTTGTTGATGAACTTCTGGGCTGCTTTTTCCCTTCTGTTTTTCGTCAGCCTTGGTATGGTCGGCCCTAAATATTGCGCACACCAGTTTCACACCATGGAGTTGAACATGGCAGGCTTGGTCGAACCTGAAGCACTAGAATGTTTTGTCTCCCTCTCTTCTGCTGCTATGGTACCGTCTTCTAAAGGAATGTCCTAAGCGCTGTGAATTTGACAAGCACTTACTCCCTATTTCCAGATGTCGATAGTTCAGTGTGACTGCGTGTCGACTGTTGCTATTCTGTTTTTATCTTTTTTTTTGCCTTGACTGGATATTGCGTGGATGGGATGTGTGTTATGACATGTGTGAATGGGTAATAACTTAAGAGAGAGGAGTTAACTTCAGTGATTATAATACCATTTGTACACAGATTTAGGAAAAAGGTTTATGTATGACTGTGTGAAGCCATGAAATTTGTACAGCGTGCTTGTTATATTGAGATGTTGGTTTGAATTGTCCTAACTTGATGATATTTGAAACGCATGTGAGGGAATAGCCACTAGCTTTGATACAAATACCTTTTGAGTTTGTCTTTCAGTATTTCTAGTAAACTTGTCAGGCCCAAAGCACTTCAGCCCCTGTGTTTGTGTGTGTGTGCGTGTGTGTCTGTGTGTATGTGTGTTCTGGCATCAAGTGACCACATTTTACACACAATCAAAATCTAAACAATCAAGTTCTTAAAAGATATGCAGGTCTTTCCTCGACTTTCGTTGGTGGAATTCCAAAGAAGACAATTGATAGCTGGGAACTACAATAACAGGATGTTACAGGAGAGCCCCCACCGTCTCAGTCTCACCATGGTGGTTGTGTTCTACTGTGCGGTATTTCAGATTCAAGAAATGGGACTTGCACTTCATCTGGTGCAGACCTTGATAAGCCAGGACTTGAAGTAAAATTGAACCCGCAAAGCTGGTGTATAAATTCAGCACTGAGCAGCCATATAGGCCTGCCTCCATGTACACATAAATACATTGTGTTTGTAATTGGGGAAAGGTATATATCTATATAGAAAACGGTACAGAACAGGAGCTCGGCATGAAATACTGTTGATGTAATTCACCAATTGTGAACACATTGCCGCTTGTACTGCAAGACTGATACACGTTATTCATATTGCTGATAATAGACGACTCCACTCGGCAACCCCCGAGGCCAAATCCCCGTCCCTTTACTCTGCCGTGTATTTGCAAAACACATTACATGTATGTATAATGACGTTAATTTAAGGTAAAAGGGGTGATTTCAAGGTGAAAGAGATTGACATAATGGTCCATTTCCTCAAGTGATGTGAATGTACTTCCTGCTTTCTTTCTACGTTTTCAGTCATATTGAACTACACATCCTTCGTTCGATTGAAGTGTCTCGCAAACAGTTTGCCAGACCATGCCATGTGTTCATTATGCTGCAGGACGTGATTGGCGGAATTCTGGGGGCTCGGCTCTCATGATTGACAGGAGTGAAGTCGTCCAACATGTCACACTGACTAATGCAAACACAACTTGTACAAAATGGTGGCCAATAGTTTATTTGCTTTTATTCATTTAGGTCCGTATCAACGCACACAGTGCGAGGAATCAATCGGGCATTTGCCTGCTTCACTACAATCAGAGTTCTAGCGTCTTTTGGTTTGCACGAGATCAGCGTACTGGTGAGATCAGTTGGCCGTGTAGCCGGGTGGATACTGGATATCGATACCCGCGGGACAGCTGGGTGTCTCACAGCACTTGCCAGCTGCAGGTGGCTGGAGTGTGCAGGCTGGAGGAAGGTTGAATGTGTAGCACCTACAAGAAATAATTGTGACGCATGCATGTAGACAAATTGGCCTTCAATCAATTTTAATTTGATTCAGATGTACTTAAGTCTTTATTTATCCAACGTACTTGATCTACAGGATAAAAGGTGTATTGCCTGGCGTTTTAGAGTTACTCGAACGCTACGGATAGGATCACTGCCATTTTCAAGTTTACTCCAACGCTAGATTCAACTTTGGCGTCTTCCGGTACACCAGGGCCACTGCCATTTTTGTTGTTGTTGTTTAATTTTCGATAGAGGAAATCGATTGCTGATATCAAACAGACAGCACTGTGCAATCGAAAGAATCGCTCCATTACAGAAAATTTTGAAGAAACCAGTGGTGAATGGTATCGAAACTCTATTTGGTTGCAGACGTATGAGATGGGGATAATGTTTCCTATAATATTGGAGCAGGGCTTCATATCTGTTGGAACTAAATGTATAATAGGACAAATGTCCTGGTTGGCTGAAAATTATAAGTCATCTGTCCTGACTCATGTCTGCTATAGCGCAGAAGTGACAGGACATGTCCGCCTTGGTGAGAAAGGTAATCGGACGTTAACAAATTGAAACAGTCTATGACCGATGTCCTACGCGGATATGAACTTGAGAAGCCGCGCGCGCGCGCGCGCGCGCGTGTGTGTGTGTGTGTGTGTGTGACCGATACAAAAACCATCGGAACCATCTCATGGCTTCTGAACTTACAGAGCCTCGCAGTTGTACTCTCCAGTGGAAGCGTTAGTGCATGTGCACTTGTACTGACAACCATCCATGAACTGCTGGCCCTGTTGGTAAACGGTGCCCTTGAAAACACAGCCAGCACCTGAAGCATACACAGAGCACAATACACTGAACAACGGACTGAACTTGGTGGAAGAAAATGAGTGAACTGGAACAAACACTTGCAGACAGTTATAGAAGCCCATCTTTTTTACATGTTTCGGTTCACAAATCTCTTGGTGCTTCGTACCACTCACCGGTAGGCTCTGGAGCCAACAAAAGCTTATAAGTGAAAAAGAGGCTAACGCTGCCGTATTTACGCTCACAGATCGTTCTGAGCTATTTTTGTGGTATCTATCATCACACCACTTAGACACGTGGGCAGTGACAGCGTCTCTAATGCTGGCATTGAGCCAACAGAAGCGCACTCGATGACGTAGCGACCACACTGAGCGCTGCAGTAGTGTAACAACGGTCGTAGAATTTGAACGTTTGGCCGCTCGAGCGAAGCGTAAACGACGATGAGAATGAGTGCCTTTGAGTTAACACAGAACAAAGTCTAATGTGAACACGGTAGTAGAAATTCCACTCACTAGAACCAGTGAATGTTCCACTTCCTCCAGTTCCAGTTCCAGTGCCAGTGATTGTACCGCCTGTTCCACTGCCAGTGCCTGTTCCAGTGTAGGTTCCGCCAGAGCCTGTTCCGGTTCCTCCAGCTGCCCAGAAACAGATTAAAAACCAATACGTAATCCGTGTTTAAACAAACAAACAAACAACAACAACAACAACAACAACAACAACAACAACAACAACAACAACAACAACCCCTGATAGGTTTATATACTGAAATCAGTAAAAACCCGTAGTAAGTGGTCTGACATGCAGTCTCAGTCAGTGCCATGGAATTTTGTTGGGAAGGATTTTTGCTCCTTCAGTTTTCAAGTTGCAGTGTGGTGGAAAGATGCATATTTTTGTTACGTTTGGTACAGCCAACAGTGCAAAAATAAGCATTTTCACATTTTTAATGCACAAAATGAAATATTGTTTCAGCGTCAACCACATCGGAGGTCTCCTGCAAACCCGGGACACCCACTTTCTGTTGAAGGCCCCCCCCCCCCCACGTCCCCTCTCCCCCAGCCCCCCCAAACAAACAAAAACCAACCAACCAACCAAACAAAAAAACCCACAAAAAACAAGACAAACAAAACAACAAAAACAAACAAAATGACAAAACAACAAAGCCCGTCTGATCCATCTCGGTTTGGTGCTACACATATACTTACAGCATTTGTGGCAGAAAGCAGGGCAGTTCTGTGTGACCCACTGGGCGTACTGTGGGTCAGAGCACACCGTTGCTCCGTAGCTATTGCAGTCAACCCCAGCAGCATCCGCACACGTACCTGTACCTGCGCGCGCGCGCGCGCACACACACACACACACACACACACACACACACACACACACACTGTGTCAAATCCAATCCGGCGGGAATGGACCTCTGAATGAGCTAATGCCCACATCGCACGTTTCACTCAACTCAACGTCTTGAAACGGTTAAAACGACATTAAAATTAAACCTACTTAAAAACCAGTAGAAGAGGATCATTCCACACGATTCACAAAATCTTGTCTATACATCAACTCTGAGCACCAACCGGTTCCGCCTCCGGTGATGATACCAGTTCCGCCTCCAGTGATGGTACCAGTTCCACCTCCGGTGATGGTACCAGTTCCACCTCCGGTGATGGTACCAGTTCCGCCTCCGGTCACTGTTCCTCCCGCTGTCAAAGTCAATCAGTCAGTCCATTCATCAATCAATGAAACGACCAAAGATGGCTGAAATCAGATATGACTAATCCGGGGGAAACGTGAAAATTCCACGGACTAACAAATTTACTACTATACTACACCCAAGTTACTACGTCTTTTGGCCGGGAATCGGGTATGCTACGGTCATGCAGTGAACAGAATTGACGATAAACTTGACGGGTCAATTCCATCCAAATGTGAAGCAGAGAGATGTCCCGACAAAATGTGTATCTCAGGATTTCACCAAGACGTCCATTTATGCACAATGCTTCAGTCAATTTTTAACACTTAGCAAACGTTGAGCAGTATACACTCACTGCCGCCACAGCGGTTACAGAACTTGCGGCAGTTGTCCTCCACCCACTGGTTGTACGTCGGGTCTGTGCACACATTCTGGCCGTACTGCGCGCAGTTGTTCATGGAGTCCACGCAAGCAGAAGTACCTGTCATGGAGCCATCATGACGTCATTCGTATGCCTACATTCTACTGTATCATCAGTACCTGTACGGAGGGGCTGTTAACACTACAACCCGAGTTCAACCCGAGTCGGTTGAGCTCGACTCGCGTTAGATTTGTATAGGGTTAGCAGCGTCAACACTACATTCCCTGCAAGTCTAACTCTGACATTGACGAAGGAGAACTTACGCCATGCCCGCCGTCATGCCTTGACGAAAGCATCATGACGCCAGCTGCATGTTTAGATCTGAAAATTAATGCGAGTTGGCCCTGGACCCTGGCTCAACCCTGGTCCGTAGCAGCAAAGATCTTGGAAACATAAAGATAGTTCACTTACCTCCCTTTGAGGGACAACGCTGCTCAGTGTTGTAAATTTATGGACATTCAAATTCATTACAGCAACAACAAATTTTGTGACTGTGTGTGACAATTGCCGTAGCGGTAAAGAACTGAAAATGTTCCCAAGCTCATTCACCTTTCTCTTTCTCTTTTCCCTTTCAAACCTCCCGAACGTAGCCGCTCTGTCGTTCCTCTCATCTCTCATCTGATTTCTAAGTTCGGCCCTTTCGTCTATATTTCTTTTTCGTCTACTGATATTACAGGCTCTGCATAACGGTGAAAATGCAGACTGGTATTTGTGTCTGGCAGGCATGATCAGAATCTAGCCGCTGGCGCAGCGAGCCATTGTTTTAAGAACCCGGACCGACCCGGCTTTATATGCGCGGTATGGGTGGCTAGCGACCCAGGAAGTATCCATCGTCAGTTTTTACAGCAAGTACGGCGGAGGTTCAGCGTATGTATACTGATACAAAGGTACAGCTTGTAAGTCCTCCCATTCTTTCTTTTCTTTTTGTTTTATTGGCTTTTACCTCCACCGCCGATAGGGATCACGATTGTTCCAGTCCCAGTGCCATGTCCAGTTCCAGGGCCGGTGATGACGCCGCCAGTGCCTGTGCCTGTTCCTGTGGGTGTAAAATGGCGTCAAACTTTTGCGTGTGTGTGTGTGTGTGTGTGTGTGTGTGTGTGTGTGTGTGTGTGTGTGTGTGTGTGTGTGTGTGTGTGTGTGTGTGTGTGTGTGTGTGTGTGTGTGTGTGTGTGTGTGTGTGTGTGTGTGTGTTCGTGGTGTTTGTTTTGCTTTGGGGTTTCCCCGTTGCTTTCTGTTTTTCTTGGGGTTCACTTTTATTGTTTGATTGTTTGTTGTTGTTGTTGCTGTTTGTTTTGTTTTGTTTGTTGATGATGTTTTACTGATTCATTTATTTTATTTTATTTTAATTAATTAATTGATTTATGTATTTATTTTATTTTATACATATATTGGGGGGCGGGGGGCGTTAATTACAGCAACGACGCAGGACACATCTGATTTTTATTTAAAAGGACTGGTGGTGATTGAAGGTAAGACGTGGGCCGGGGGATGTAAAGTACACGAACACCCACGAAACCCTTTTCATAACCACCCCCCCCCCCCCAAACACACACACACACACTCACACACACACACACACACACACACACACACACACACACACACACACACACACACACACACACACACCTCTTTCAAAACAGCAGCAGCAGCAGCACCACCACCACCACCACCACCAACAACAACAACAACAACAGCAACAACAAAAGAAAACAAAGGACAAAACACAGATGAAACTAACCAAACGACTTACAAACAACAACAGCTACGGGGAAACCCATGCAAAAAAAAAAAAAATTCTGTGACCTCCCCTCACCCCTACACCCCCCAACTCCGTTCCCTCCACACTGACACGCATGCACACACGCACGCACACACACACACACAAGTACGCCCAACAAGAAGCACGTCAGACTGACCGCCGCACAAGTTGCAGGTTTTGGCGCAGTTCTGTGCGGCCCATTGAGCATACTGAGGGTCTTGGCAAGTATTCGCTCCGAACTGGGCACAGTTGTTGATGGCATCCGCGCAGGTACCTGGCATTGGTAAGGATGAAACAATCAAGATACATGTAGAAAGAAAGGAAGGAAACAGGAAGAAAGAAAGAATAAAGGAAGGAAGAAAGAAAGACGAAGGGAAGAAAGAAATAAAGGAAGGAAGAATATGATTGCACGGTAAACTTTCTAAGTACGTCCTGATGTTGAATCAATATGTCACGTGAATAACACAGAAATTTGACAGTGGTAAATCTACTGAGACTTCTAAAAGTAGTGCTTAACTGTAGCAGTGGTTTGTGGTTGTTTTTTTGAATAATACTCAGACCCCCCCCCCCCCCCAAGAAAAATAATACCCGGGAAAAAAACGCAAAAAAATAAAAATAAAGAAAGACAAAAAACAAGTAAACGAAAGCCAGGAAAGGAGACATTACAAAGTCAGTATCATTATTCCCGTTGCCCTCTCGCAAGCTAGCTGTGCTATGAAACAGTAACAAGCACATAATACACTTATATACACATGTACACATACGTACCCCCCCCCCCCCCCACACACACACACGCACACACACGCACGCACGCACGAACGCACGCACGCACACACACATGTATACATACATACATACAGTCTACCATACATACAATGTTACGAAGCTGATAAGATGAACATGATACCCAACCTTACCCGAATTATTTCAAGCAAGAACGAAATAATAATGTAAGAGAAATATCTACTCAGTGTAACAATTGCATTTGCTGGAGGTTCGTTAGTTCGCTACAGCGACCGTTACTGGTACCTGTGCCTGTGATGGTGCCCGTGCCCGTGCCCGTGCCCGTTCCGGTTCCTGTGACGGTTCCACTTATTAGCAAATACACATGATTATAGAGTTCAACCTATGAGCAAATACACATAATTATAGAGTTCCAACTATTAGCAAATACACATATAATAATAATAATAATAATAATAATGAATATTTATTTGCGCTTATTCTCTGAGAGCTCTAAGCGCTTACAGAGAAGTTAAAATAACTAAAAGAAACTAAAAAGCTACTAGAAGATAAAAAGCACTAAAACAGCTAAAAGAACACACTGGTGGTGATTGAAGGTAAGACGTGGGCCTATTGGCAAATAAACATTATACAGTTCCACCGATTGGCAAATACACATACACAGTTCCACCTATTGGCAAATACACATATATACATTTCCACCTATCGGCAAATACACCTATACAGTTCCAAGGCTGCATTTAAGTACATGTCATAAGATCAGAGTCACGTAAGTTCGCTAGATCAGAGTCGTCCCGGCGATCTGATGACCTAACTGCACATGGATCAGAGTAGTCTTAGACTAGCAGGGCTAATGTATGGAAAGTGTTTGTTTGAAGAATCAATCTTTTATAACCAACTTACCAAAGGAAAGAAATCGAGACTTGGATGCTGAAAGGGAGGGAACTGTGCTTGTACGTGAACAGTACGTACGGTCCCTCTCTTGGGGAGTGGAGGGGGGGGGGGGCTTCACTATCAGTGTTGCCTCCCCTCAGTTTTGTTTAGCCCCCTCCCCCCAACAACATGCACACACACACACACACACACACACACACACACACACACACACACACACACACACACACACGCTTGGATCTGTAGCTATGCAATGCCATCCCATACATGCGCTGTTTCCTTTCTTGCAGCGTCCAAGTCTCGATTTCATTCCGGCCTCGATTCGTATTTGGTCTGCTGCAGTCGGCACTTTCGACATTTCAATCTTTCACGAACCATACAGCGGACATATGTGTCACACAAACGACAAACAACAACACCAACAATAATAAAATTAAAAAAACCCACTGCAGCCACGTGTCTCCACCTGTCATTTGCAAAGCAAGCGACTGAATCGGCGTAAGCAAAAGCTGACGTCACGGGCGTAACAAAACGTACTGTAAGCAGCGACGGCATCGGCCATGATGCACACTAGTTCTCTTCTTGTATGCACCATCATTGTAAAATTGTTACCTTTTTGTCTGAATATTTATTCGCTGAAAACGAAACTCCACTTCGTCGTGGTAGCATCACATCAAGCACAATGCGAACACGAAAACACGCACCACCAAGCTGTCATCTGAAGAACAGCGAAATGCGTTGTGGACGTACTGAGCAGAGGGTCCAGACTGAGAAAGCGGAAGGGGTGGGGGGGGGGGGGGGGGGGCTTGAGACGTATCTTCCTGTTTCAAAGCAGGCGATCAGCAGGGGTGCTGCCAGTTAGTTTTACAGCCCGGAGATTTACCCAAGGGCTCAACTGCTCCCCTACAATCCAACCAAACTCGAGCGCGTAGCGTCGCGTACCAAAGCAACGTACGGATTTTTTTTTTAACGGGGGGGGGGGGGGGGGGGGGGGCACTTTCGGGAACGAAAAAGCTAGCAAGCAGGTTTCTAAGCAAGCAGACTTTTGCTCCTGGTCGGAACTGCGCCATTGTTCCAGCGACAGCAAGCTCTTTGCTGACGACAGTGGCAATCGCTGTGCCAGTTCCAGCTTATCCTTCACCTGTGCCAGTTCCTGTAATGGTCCCACCTGTTCCTGTTCCGGTAATGGTACCACCAGTTCCTGTTCCTGTTCCGGTAATGGTTCCACCTGTTCCTGACCGTGAAAAAGGACGTTAGACTCCCAAACACCCATCCACCCGCCGGTTCCACGTATGGTTCCTGTGCCTATGTGTTTTACGGTACACTAACTGCATAATATCAGCATTTTGAATCAACTTCTTAACTGTATTTCTGATATAACGATTGATCAGGTTTCAGATGCGCCTTGTCTTTTTTTATTTGAACGAAGTCAGTCAGTGGTTAGGGGTAAAGAATTGTCCATGCCTACTTTGTATATGTTCCAAGTTCCACAAAACACGGAATTTCTAATGGCAACATTATTTTGGTCTCCTGAAGTGGGGACCAAACTCATATTTCCACTGCACCATGGCACCACCCATTTTTTTTTTTGTTGCCCAAGACTTTTCGGCTCAGAGATCATTTCGGTCTGTGTTGGTGGTGTCTGACACCACACCACTTAGACACCAGCACAAATACAGCCAGAGATATGCATACGTTCAGCTGATTGAAGCAAAAGCGAAGTAGTAGCCGCTGACACTGCGGCGTACTCAGTCGACCTGGTAGCACGTGAAAAACACTGAGTTCTTTCAACCCCCCCCCCCACCCCCACCCCCCAAAAAAACCCAAACAAAACAAAATGTTGACTCTTTGATTTCCTCTTGGTCACTGAGTAAGGTACATCGCCACGTTGCCAAGTTATGTTTGAGTAACAATAATTAAAAACAAACAAACAAAACAACAACAACAAAAACAAAAACACACACACACACAGACACAAAAAAACCCCAGAAACTCCAACACTGAAGTCATGTGCCTCAATCTGGCATTTGGAAAGCAAGCAAATCGGTGTATGCAAAAGCTGATGACACGGGTTTGACAAAACGTACTGGTAATTGGAAACGCTATTCAAAATCCACATTTTCTTCTTATATATATACATCAGCATTGCAGAACTTTACCGTTTTGTCTAAATATTTAACAGATGAAAAAAAAAAAAAACTCCGTATCTGAGAAACTCCACCTTACAGCACGACTTGCCGGCACCACGCACATATACGCGAAATCATACATCACTGTCAGTTCAGTCATACCTCCCCCTTCCTGCCCCACTCTGTTTAGGAAGACCTCTGCGTCCGGAGTCTGGTGTCCGTCACGTCGTCACACCGTGCCGAGCCACGCGAGTACGGACATCCCTCAGTTGTCTCATGTGGACAGACCGACGTCCTGCTTTCACTACCGACCGACGCAAATTTCAAAAATCGTATCTGTACTCCCCATTGCTAGACCTGTTCGGAATTAAACCGTTCTTGTGGTTGCAGAAAGGTTTCTGTAGGAAGGCTAAGTGTATCTTCCTGTTTCACAGCAGGCGATCAGCAAGGGTGCTGCCAGTTAGTTTGAAAACCCGAAGAGTTGCTGCCCTGCAATTCAACCAAACTCGAGGGCGTAACAAAGCAACATAAGCAATTTAAAAAGGGAGGGGCTGGTTTCAAAGCCCGGGGAATTGCCTGAGGGTTCAACAGCTCTCCTGCACTCCAACCAAACTCGAGTACGTAGCGCCATGTAACAAAGCAACATAAGCAATTGAAACTGAAAAAAGGGAGCGGGGGAGAGGGCAATTTTCGGGACCGGAAAAGCTACAAGCTGAACTGGCAAGCTTTCTAATAAGCAAGCAGACATTTGTTTCTGGTCGGAACTGCACCAATGTTCCAGCGACAGCAAGCTCTTTGCTGACGACAGTGGCAATCACTGTGCCAGTTCCAGCTTATCCTTCACCTGTGCCAGTTCCTGTAATGGTCCCACCTGTTCCTGTTCCTGTTCCGGTAATGGTACCACCGGTTCCTGTTCCTGTTCCGGTAATGGTTCCACCTGTTCCTGATCGTGAAAAAAGGACGTTAGACTCCAAAACACCCATCCACCTGCCGGCTCCAGTTATGGTTCCTGTGCCATGTGTTTTACGGTACACTAACTGCATAATATCAGCATTTTGAATCAAGTTTAAATCTATTTCTGATATAACGATTGATCAGGTTTCAGATGCGCCTTGTCTTTTTGTTTTGAACGAAGTCAGTCAGTGGTTAGGGGTAAAGAATTGTCCATGCCTATTTTGTATATGTTCCAAGTTCCACAAAACACGGAATTTCTGATGGCAACATGATTTTGGTCTCCTGAAGTAGGGACCAACCTCATATTTCCACTGCACCATGGCACCACCCATTGTTTTTTTGCCCAAGACTTTTCGGCTCAGAGATCATTTAGGTTTGTGTTGATGGAGTCTAACACCACACCACTTAGACACCAGCACAAATACAGCCAGAGATATGCATACGTTCAGCTGATTGAAGCAAAAGCGCAGTAGTAGCCGCTGACACTGTTGCGGCGTACTCAGTCGACCTGGTAGCACGTTGTGAAAAACACTGAGTTCTTTCAACAACAACAACAACAACAAAAACCCCAAAAAACAACAACACAACAACAACAACAACAAACCAAAACGTTGACTCTTGATTTCCTCTTGGTCACTGAGCGAGGCACATCGCCACGTTGCCAAGTTATGTTTGAGTAACAATAATTAAAATTTAAAAAACAAAAACAAAAAACACAGACACAAGCAAACAGAAACTCTAACACTGAAGTCATGTGCCTCAATCTGGCATTTGGAAAGCAAGCAAATCGGTGTATGCAAAAGCTGATGTCACGGGTTTGACACAACGTACTGGTACGCGGAGAAGCTATTCAAAATCCACATTTTCTTCTTATATACACCATCACTGCAGACTTTCACCGTTTTCAGTTGTCTAAATATTTAACAGATAAAATAAAACTCCGTATCTGAGAAACTCCACCTTACAGCACGACTTGCCGGCACCACGCACATATACGCGAAATCATACATCACTGTCAGTTCAGTCATACCTCCCCCTTCCTGCCCCACTCTGTTTAGGAAGACCTCTGCGTCCGGAGCCTGGTGTCCGTCACGTCGTCACACCGTGCCGAGTCACGCGAGTACGGACATCCCTCAGTTGTCTCATGTGGACAGACCGACGTCCTGCTTTCACTACCGACCGACGCAAATTTCAAAAATCGTATCTGTACTCCCCATTGCTAGACCTGTACGGAATTAAACCGTTCTTGTGGTTGCAGAAAGATTTCTGTAGGAAGGCTAAGTTTATCTTCCTGTTTCACAGCAGGCGATCAGCAGGGGTGCTGCCTGAGGGTTCAACTGCTCCCCTGCACTCCAACCAAACTCGAGTGCGTAGCGCCATGTAACAAAGCAACATAAGCAATTGAAACTGAAAAAAAAACGGGTGCGGGGGAGGGGGCAATTTTCGGGACCGGAAAAGCTACAAGCTGAGCTGGCAAGCTTTCTAAGGAAGCAGACTTTTGTTCCTGGTCGAAACTGCGCCAATGTTCCAACGGCAGCAAGCTCTTTGCTGACGACAGTGGCAATCACTGTGCCAGTTCCAGCTTATCCTTCACCTGTGCCAGTTCCTGTAATGGTCCCACCTGTTCCTGTTCCGGTAATGGTTCCACCGGTTCCTGTCCCTGTTCCGGTAATGGTGCCACCTGTTCCTGACCGTGAAAAGGACGTTAGTCTTCCAAACACCCATCCACCCGCCGGTTCCAGTTATGGTGCCAGTGCTAATGTGTTTTACGGTACACTAACTGCATAATATCAGCATTTTGATTCAACTTTTAAACTGTATTTCTGATATAACGATTGATCAGGTTTCAGATGCGCCTTGTCTTTTTATTTTGAACGAAGTCAGTCAGTGGTTAGGGGTAAAGAATTGTCCATGCCTACTTTGTATATGTTCCCAGTTCCACAAAACACGGAATTTCTAATGCCAACATGATTTCGGTCTCCTGAAGTAGTGGGGAGAGATATGCATACGTTCGGCTGATTGAAGCAAAAGCGCAGTAGTAGCTGCTGACATAGTGGAGGCGTACTCAGTCGACCTCGTAACACATTGTGAAAAAAAACAAAAAAAAAAACACCGAGTTCTTAAAAAATAATCTTTGACTCTTTGAGGCACATCGCCGCGTTGCCAAGTTATGTTTGGGTAACAATAATTAAAATAAAGAAAAAAAACACAAAAAACGGAAACTCCAACACGTAAAACGACACTGAAGTCATGTGCCTCCATCGGTCATTTGCAAAGCAAGCAAATCGGTGTATGCAAAAGCTGACGCCATGGGTTTGACAAGACGTACTGGTAAGCGGTGACGCTATTCATAATCCACATTTTCTTCTTATATACACCATCATTGCGGAACTTTTACCATTTTGTCTAAACATTTCATAGATGAAAATAAAACTCCGTATCTGAGAAACTCCACCTTACAGCACGACTCGCACGCACCCCATGCATGTCATCTGTCATCTGAAGAACAGTGAAATGTGTTGTGGACACACTGAGGAGATGAGTCCAAACTGAGAAAGGGGGCGGATGGTGGGGGGTGGGGGTTAAGTCTTTACCGTAGTTTACGTCTTCTGCACAACGCCGGGGTCATTTCAAAGAAGCGGTGCATTAGTTTCAAGCCCGTACACAATTTGGCCCTGTTGAGATTCGAACCCACAACCAAGTTCAGATCCTCAGTTCGGTCATACCTCCCCCTTCCTGCCCCACTCAACTGAGGAAGGCCTCTGCGTCCGGAGTCTGGTGTCCGTCACGTCGTCACACTGTGCCGAGTCACGCGAGTACGGACAACCCTCAGTTGTCTCATGTGGACAGACCGAAGTCCTACTTTCGCAACTACCCACTGACGCAAATTTCAAAAATCGTGTGGCAGCGGCCCTTAGGTTCAACTGCTCCCCTGCAATCCAACCAAATTAACTCGAGTGGGCAACAAAGCAACATAAGCAATTTTTTTTTTTTAAAGGGAAGGGGGTGGGGCTGAGGGGGCAATTTTCGGGAACGAAAAAGCTACAAGCTGAGCTGGCAAGCAGGTTTCTCTGCAAGCAGACTGTTCCTGGTCGGAACTGCGCCATTGTTCCAGTGGCAGCAAGCACTTTGCTGACGACAGTGGCAATCACTGTGCCAGTTCCAGTTTATCCTTCACCTGTGCCAGTTCCTGTAATGGTCCCACCTGTTCCTGTTCCTGTTCCGGTAATGGTTCCACCGGTTCCTGTTCCTGTAATGGTTCCACCTGTTCCTGACCGTGAAAAAGGACGTTAGACTTCCAAACACCCATCCACCCGCCGGTTCCAGTTATGGTTCCTGCACCTATGTGTTTTACGGTACACTACCTGCTTAATATCAGCATTTTGAATCAACGTTTTAAAACTGTATTTCTGATACAACGATTGGATCAGGACTGGCACACGGCCGCGCTGCCAAGTTATGTTTAAGTAACAATAATTAAAATACACACACACACACACACACACACACACACACACACACACACACACACACACACACACACACACACACACACACACACACACAGAAACTCCAACAAATAAAAACAGTGAAGTCATGTCCCTCTATCTGTCATTTGCAAAGCAAGCAAATCGATGTATGCAAAAGCTGACGTCACGGGTTTGTCAAAACCTACTGGTAAGCGGAAACGCTATTCATAATCCACATTTTCTTCCTTTATACACCACCACTGCAGAACCTTTACCGTTTTGTCTAAATATTTACTAGATGAAAACTCCATATCTGAGAAACTCCACCTTACAGCACGACTTGCACGCACCCCATGCATGCCATCTGTCATCCGACGAACAGTGAAATGTGTTGTGGACGCACTGAGGAGATGAGTCCAAACTGACAAAAGGGGAAGGAGGGGGTGAAGGTGGGGGTTAAGACTTTACTGTAGTTTACGTCTTCTGCACAACGCCCGGGTCATTTCAAAGACGCGGTGCATTAGTAAGAAGCCCGTGCACAATTTGGCCCTCTTGAGATCCCAACCCACAACCTTCAGATCTTCAGTTTAACCATGCCCCCCCCCCCTCCCCCACCTCTTCCCGCCCGACTCAATTGATGAAAGCCTCTGCGTCCGGAGCCTGGTGTCCGTCACGTCGTCACTTTACTATAGTTTGCGTATTCTGTTCAACGCGGGGGTCATTTCAAAGACGCGGTCCACTAGTAACAAGCCCGTACATAATTTGGCCCTGTTGAGATTCGAACCGACACAGGTTTAGGAATCAAATCGTTCTAGTGGGTGCAGATCCAGAAAGGTTTCTGGGGGCAGACTAATGGTGCGATCTGCAGGGTTGCTGCCAGTGAGTTTCAAAGCCCGGACAACTGTCCAACAGCACCAGTTTTCTCCTGCAATCCAACCAAACTCGAATGCGTAGCGCCGCGTAACAAAGCAACATAAGCAATCTGTTTTAGGCACTTTTCGGGAACAGAAAAGCCACCAGCTGAGCTAGCAAGCAGCTTTCTAAGCAAGCAGACTTTTGTTCCTGGTTGGAACTGCGCCACAGTCCTTCCAGCGGCAGCAAGCTCTTTGCTGACGACAGTGGCAATCACTGTGCCAGTTCCAGCTTATCCTTCACCTGTGCCAGTTCCTGTAATGGTCCCACCTGTTCCCGTTCCTGTTCCGGTAATGGTACCACCGGTTCCTGTTCCGGTAATGGTTCCACCGGTTCCTGTTCCGGTAATAGTACCACCGGTTCCTGTTCCGGTAATGGTTCCACCTGTTCCTGACCATGAAAACGGACTTTAGACTCCCAAAACACCCATTCAACCACCGGTTCTAATTGTGATTCCTGTGCCTGTGTGTTTTACACTAAGTGCATTATATCAGCATTTTGGATCAGCCTTTGCCTACTTCGTGTATGTTCCAAGTTCCACAAAACACGGAATTTCCGATGGAAACATGATTCTGGTCTCCCGAAGAGGGGGACCAACCTGATATTTCAACTGCACCATGGAACTGCCCAATTTTAAAGATTTTGCGGCTCAGAGATTATTCAGGTCTAACACCACACCACTTAGACACCAACACAAATACAGCCAGAGGTAGGTATGTTTACAGCTGACAGAAGCCATGAGCGCAGCAGTAGCCATTGGTAGCCACTGGTAGCACAGTGTATAAACGAACACTGAGTTCTTTCAAACTAATGTTTGACTCTTTGATTTCCTGTTGGTCACTGAGCGAGGCACATCGCCGCGTTGCCAAGTTATGTTTGAGTAACAATTTAAAAAAAAAAAAGACAAAAAAGAAAACAGAAACACCAGCAATATAAACAACACCGCAGTCATACACGTGCCTCCATCGGTCATTTGCAAAGCAAGCGAATCGGTGTCAGTATGCAAAAGCTGACGTCACGGGTTTGACAAAACGTACCAGCTGGTAGGCGGAGACTCTACTAGTAGGCCATCTTTTCCCGTCCCCTACCCTCAATCCCTCAGTTTTGGAGGACCTCTGCTCCCGGAGTCTGGTGTCACGCCGTCTCACCGTGCCGACCCACACGAGTACGACAGCCTTCAGTTGTCCCAAGAGCAGACCGACGTCTACATTTACTACTACCGACGCAAAATTTCAAAAATCGTATCTTTACTCTTCATTGCCAAACTCTGTTAGAAATCAAATCGTTCTAGTGGCTGTAGAAAGGTCCGAGGGCGCAGATTAATCATGCGATCAGTAGAGGTTGCTGCCAGTGTGTTTCAAAGCCCGGAGAATTGCCTAAGAGATCCATCTCTCTCCTGCAATCCAACCAAACTCGAATGCGTAGCACCGCGTAACAAAGCAACATGTAACAATCTGTTTTCGGGAACAGAAAAGCTACCGCCAAAGCTGGCAAGCAGCTTTATAAGCAAGCAGACTTTTGTTCCTGGTCGGAACTGCGCCATTGTTCCAGCGACAGAAAGCTCTCTGCTGACACCAATGGCAATCACAGTGCCAGTTCCAGCTTATCCTTCACCTGTTTCGGTTCCCGTAATGGTCCCACCTGTTCCTGTCCCGGTAATGGTTCCACCGGTTCCTGTTCCTGTTCCGGTAATGGTGCCACCGGTTCCTGTTCCGGTTATGGTACCACCGGTTCCTGTTCCGGTTATGGTACCACCGGTTCCTGTGCCGGTTCCGGTAAGGGTTCCATATGTTCCTGATTCAAGTATATATATGAAGTAAATATATAACTGTTTGCGATCCCGCAAACTTGACCTCTGCAGCCAAGCGTTGTGGACGTTAGGCCCCGAATGGGCACAGCACAGAGAGAGTTAAATTTTGAGAAACTGAAAGACGTATACAGAGAATAGCCATGGGTATATTGATACTGACCACACATGTGACAGAAGTTAGCACAGTTTTCAGCGGCCCACTGGCTGTATGACGGATCCGTACACGCACTCGCTCCGTAAGCGGCACAGTTGTTGAGCTTGTCCGCACAGGTACCGCCGCCTGTACAAATGGACGTAACGCTGATGGTTACAACAACATCAACAGCAACAACACCACCAGCAGCAACAACAACAAATGGCCAAGTGGCGAAATATTCCCCAACCTTGTCTGGTCAAGGTGACTGCATCTGGACTGAGAGACAGACAGACAGACAGATAAACACTGAGGCACGCACGAAAATGCACAGAGAGAGAGAGAGAGAGAGAGAGAGAGAGAGAGAGAGAGAGAGAGAGAGAGAGAGAGAGAGAGAGATCAATTGAATTATTTGATTAGGTAGGCCATAGGGCCCATGCAAAGCTAAAGGTTGGTGGGTATGAAAATAAATGCACACTTCAAGATTCACATATAATCACAGTGGCACATGCACACGTCCTTCAGTATTGCGATAAACGGCAACAAACTGAGAATTAAATCTCTACGTGTGAACGCCTTATACAAGTAAGTTTCAAAACATTGTCATTTGTACATAATATCAACAAGGCAAGTCTGAGGGTGTAAGGTGGCGAGTGTTTTGTTTTTGGTTTGGATTTTTTTGGTTTTGTTTTTAGAGACAGAGACAGACAGACAGACGTAATGAGAATGATGTGCTCAATGTAAAAGCAAGACAACATGTTTGAAGACATTTTTCTTGTTGCGACTGAGTTTGTAGAGAACAGCCCTTTTTTTTTTTTTTTTTTTTTTTTTGGGGGGGGGGGGGGTAGTTTACGTAAGACTTTCGTCGCTTCAGAAATATTAAAGCCACAATTTTCTCTGCTACCGTCGAGCCTGTTTTGCTTTCGTTTGAATGCGTGTACTTGACTGATATGTGGTAACACATTTAGTGTTTATCCATATAATTTGCAATCCTGGTCAGTTTTTCATTTTTCAAGTTGTTAGACACCACCATTGCTCTACTTTAACTTTCGTATTCGGATTTTCATCAGATGAAGACAGTTTTCTTCAGCTTTTGATCATGTTTAGTACCACTATGTGTAGAACAGGCTACTGATTCTTTTTTTTTAATTAAAAAAAAAATCCCAAAACATGCCTGTCTGGAGGCTGCGTGTGTGTGTCACAGTGGACATGTATAGTAGGACTTCGTAAGGAGGGGGGGGGGGGGGTGTTTAGGGGTTTAATGTCCTTTTCCACCACATAGGGTGATATCAAAGACGGGGCAACGATGAAAAAGCCAGCACAATATTTGGCCCGAGCCGGGATCGAACTCACGACCCGAGCATTAGAAGTCCAACGCTCTACCATTCGACCACCCCGGCTCCCCTTCGTAAGGAGGACTTCGCTGAGCAGCGTAAGGCATTTATATGTAAATTAGGCTCAGACGGCAGAGGCCGAGAGCGGCTAACGCTGCGATTAGCTAGTGGTACCCCTAAGGTGCCTAATTTACATGTAAACGGGTTTCAATGAAGACCTACTCCACATGCCTAGTAGTAGTAGTAGTAGTAGTAGTAGTAGTAGTAGTAATAATGAGTATTGTATAGTAGTAGTAGTAGTAGTAGTAGTAGTAGTAATGGTGCTTGTCTAATGTAGATACGCAGTTCCAATTCTCCGAGTGATTGTATGAAGCGACATGTACTGTACATAATTAATTTTCACGAAATTTGTGAAGATGTGTGTATCATAAACTACTGAACACAGTACAGTCCATAGGCAATCTATATTGATGAAAAATTGCTTCATTTCCTACCTGTGATTACTCCACCGCCCGTGCCGCCACCTGTAACGAAAGAATAAATTCCCGTTGATAAAATCAAAAGTACACATGTACTTTAAGAGGTAGTGGGATGCCGGGATGTCATAAAAAATACCCCCCCCCCCCCAAAAAAAAAAAAAAAAAAAAAATTGAAAAACAAATCCAAGAAATTCGCTGCAGCCGTTATCATTAGTTGAAAGTTTGTACTCTAAGCACATTTCCTCCGCACAATTCACACGCTTCACAAACATGGATTAAATGAAGCAAACTGCCGACGTTATATTTGATTGACGTAATGACTGCATTACTTGGGGATGTCTCTAAAAATAAAACGGCTCCCTGTTTATCTCCGTTCACAAAATCGCTCCAGTTGTAGTCAGATCAAAACTTGAGCAAGATCAGGTCGCGAAAGACATAATTATTTCGCAGCTAAAATGGACGATGGCTTTTTCGCGCCGTTGGGTGAAACTTCGTTTTTCTATCCGACGGCCTACACAGAAACGAGGCTGTGACTAATTTTGTGAGCAGTGCCCAAACTGTGAAGCAGAGTGACGCCCCGACAAAATGTATTCCTCAACATTTTACCGAGAGGCCCCCTCCCCCCTCCCCGCCCCTTATTTGCACAGTGCGTCAGACAATTTATAATCTTTAGTAAAAGTTAGGCAGTATAGACGCAAAACCTGCTTCATTTCCTACCTTGGACTACTCTAGTACAGTCTATATAGACAATATATAGTGATGGAAAATTGCTTCATTTCCTACCTGTGATTACTCCACCGCCCGTGCCGCCACCTGTAACAAAAGAATAAATTCCCGTTGATAAAATCAAAAGTACACATGTACTTTAAAAGGTAGGGGGATGCCGGGGGAAGAGGGGGTGGTATATCTTATACTTGTAGTCCTGTTATCGTGCCACCTACTTTCTCTCTTTCAGTTTTATGCATGGTTCATGATTGTTTTGCCCCCTAATGTCATAAAAAATACCCCCCCCCCCAAAAAAAAAAAATAAAAAAAATAATAATTTAAATTTTTTTAAAAAAATTCCAAGAAATTCGCTGCAGCCGTTATCATTAGATGAAAGTTTGTACTCTAAGCACATTTCCTCCGCACAATTCACACGCTTCACAGTCATGGAGGAAATGAAGCAAACTGCCGACGTTATATTTGATTGACGTAATGACTGCATTACTTGGGGATGTCTCTAAAAATAAAACGGCTCCCTGTTTATCTCCGTTCACAAATTCGCTCTAGTTGTAGTCAGATCAAAAGCAAGATCAGGTCGCGAAAGACATAATTATTTCGCAGCTAAAATGGACGATGGCTTTTTCGCGCCGTTGGGTGAAAATTTGTTTTTCTATCCGAGGCTGTGACTAATTTTGTGAGCAGTGCCCAAACTGTGAAGCAGAGTGACTGTGATCACTACCTGTGATTACTCCACCGCCCGTGCCGCCACCTGTAACGAAAGAATAAATTCCCCTTGATGAAACCAACAGTACACGTGGACTTCGGGGGTGGGGGGTGTGGGGTGGTGGTGGCGGTATATATTACACTTTTAGTCCTATTACCATGCTCAGGGAAATTAAGGCTGCTCCCCGGGGGGTAACGAAGATGAGACAGGCACCGTATTTTTTTTTCTTTGTCTCTAAAACTGGCAATTTCAAATCAGGCAATTTCATTTCATGTGAATTGATACCGTGTACTGTAAACAGTGTGAACACACTATTATTACGTCATTGTCACTACGCCAGAAGAAAAGAAACATCAATCTCATTTGCAGCTCTTTGGATAGGCCTATAACGTCATAGATAAAACGACTCCCTTTTTATCCCCGTTCATAAATTCCATTTGTAGTCAGGTCTACATAAAATAAAGCAATAGTAGGTCGCGAAAGACAGATTTCACATCTAAAATGGACGAGTGCGTTTTCGCGCTGTTGGTTCAAGATTCGCTTTTCTGGGGTATCTCTATTCAACGGCCTACACAGAAACGAGGCTATGACTACTTTTGTGCCCAAAATGTGAAGCAGAGAGGCGCCCCGACAAAACGTATACCTCACAATTTTACCAACGTGAGACGACCCGTATTTGCACAGTGCTTCAGACAATTTTTAATCCTTAGTAAAAGTTTGGCAGTACAGATGCAAAACCTGCTTCATTTCCTACCTGTAACCACTCCACCACCGCTCGTGCCGCCACCTGTAACGAAAGAAATAACGAAATCAAAAGCACGTGTACTTTTGGGGGCGGGTGGGGGGGGGAGGGAGGGGGAGAGGTGGAGGTGGAGGTTTATCTTATACTTATGCTATTACCGTGCTATGGGAAATTCGGACTGCTCCCCCGAATAGAGAGAGAGAGGGGGGGGGGCGTCGCCAAAGTACAGCGCCACGCATTTTCTCTCTTCTATGGTTGTTTTGTCCACCAGTTTTCTCTCGTGATTAGTTCAGTTCCACCCATTTGGATGAAAGTGCATTTTATCGGTGGTGGGCGTGCCAAATCTCTCTGAACATCCTCCTGTAAGGTGTGTGTGGTTGGGGAGATAGTGGAGGGAGGGCAGCCGGGGGGGGGGGGGGGTTACTGTTAGCTGAACTGGACGACGTCCACAAGCTCATGGTACTCACATCCGCAGAAGGCTTGACAGTTCTCGGCGACCCATTGCGAGTACTGGGGGTCACTGCAAACACTCTGGCCGTAGCTAGCACAGTTCTGCACCTTATCCACACACTCTGACGGGCAAAACATGCATACATGTGTATTCATAATTCGATGTAAAAACGCTTGATGTTCAGTGATACACACGAGGTTTTTGATCCATTACGCCTACAACAACACCCCACCGTCACCCGCCTTCATGAGACGTGTGTGTGTGTGTGTGTGTGTGTGTGTGTGTGTGTGTGTGTGTGTGTGTGTGTGTGTGTGTGTGTGTGTGTGTGTGTGTGTGTGTGTGTGTGTGTGTGTGTGTGTGTGTGTGTAACTGTGTTTTCTGTCGAGGTCAATTGTGGTGTTTTGCATGCGTGCGTGCGTGCGTGCGTGTTTGTGTGTGTGTGTGTGTGTGTGTGTGTGTGTGTGTGTGTGTGTGTGTGTGTGTGTGTGTGTGTGTGTGTGTGTTTAATTTATGCACATGACATGGGTTTAATGTATCCCCCATACCCGCAAAGGCAGCTAAAGGAATAATAATTCATCTTTATTTTTGATTGTATCACTCACGCGTTCCTCCCGTTCCCGTATGCGTTCCTGGTCCTCCCATAATGACGGGCCCCGATGGGGACTGGGTAGCAAAGTTGCACACTGGTTTTTGACAGCACTCGCCGGCTGCAGGTTGCTGCATCACACAGCCCTGGGGCAAGTTGTCGTACGTAGGACAGCTATATCAAGGAACACAAATACAACAATGCAGATGCTCAGGACAGCAGTATCCGGGAACACAAATACAAAATACAGATGCGTGGGACAGCTGTATCAGGGAACACAAATAACGGCAACAATACAGATGCGTAGGACAGCTGAGCCAGAGAACACAACTACAAAATACAAAATCCAGATGCGTAAGACAGCTGTATCAGGGAACACACACACACACACACACACACACACACACACACACACACACACACACACACACACACACACACACACACACACACACACACACACACACACACACACACACACACACACACACACACACATGCACCCACACACGCATCTTTTCTTGCTAATATTGCTACTGATATTGCTAAAAATTGAAGCGTAACAACTATAATGCGAAAAACTTGATGGAACAGAATCAAAACAAAACGAAACAACCCAAACCAACCCAAAACAAAACAAGAAGCAGTTGACGATTTATTACACACTTGGCGGGCAAACAAGGTCGAAAACTGTGAACATCCCTTCCTTATTTTCTCCCTTTTCTTCTACATTGTTATTCCTCTTCTTCTTTTTTTTTTCTTTTTTTTTTTTTTAATTCACCGTGGCTTTCAACAGCTGCAACTCAACTGAGGCAATGCCGCCCCATTTCACAAACGTGCAGAGATAAGATGAAAAGTTCATAGACTTTCCTGTTTAACCCGAATACTCCTATATTATCTGACGCAAGGCTGACTGACCTCATTACAATCGTGTCGGTCGTTGAATTGTCGTAATAATGTCATTGCGGTTTCCAAAGAATAGGACGCAGACATTATAGCCGAAGGGCAATACCCAAAGCTGCACCATGTCTCGGTTACGCAATTTCTGCTTCAAGTGTTGAAACACTATTCTGACCTTTCGTAAAATATCTTTAGGGAAAGGCAAACTTTGATTAAACAACATCATTATTTCCCTAAGCAAAGGCAGCGTTCAACTCAATCTGACTTGACTCATACAACATGAAATATTTCAAAAGTGAACTGCCCCTATGCCAATAACTTTCTCTCCCGTCAGACGTTTTTTTCCCCGGCTTGTCGAAAATTGTGTGCTGAAACATTGTGACATAACTGAATAAACTGAGGCAGTTCTTATGGCGAATATCCTATGGTCTTGTCTGTTTCACTTCCTGCCAGCACCACGTGGAGCAGACTGGACGGACAACGCCATGGCGCCGGCAAGGGACTCGGCAGCGGCGGAGCCAGTGAGCTTCAGTCAGAACTATGCCACGTTCTATTAACAACTATGACAATAGCATAATTTGAGAAACTGCATCCCTATGCGGGTCACAGATAAACCGTTCTGCTAGCTCTGCATCTGGTTTCGTAGACTGATTCTGTTGTCAGTCATGACTATGACAAACACAGAAAATCAGCTGGTGATCCCCGGCCTAAATGGGGCCTCACTGAGCAGCCAAGCTTAGTAAACGTGACTCATTGAGGGTCACAAATGGGGACCATAGCAAAGAGTGACAAACATTTTCCTGAAAGACCCGGTCACAGCTGATCAGTCAGATCGGTACCAGCGGACTTAAAACTACGATTCCACTAGCTTCGCGAACAGCTGAAGGGAGTGGAACTGAACTCTACGTACAAATTTGCTCAGTCTGAAAGAGAGGTCACTGAGATTCCTGGCACGTGACAGGGAGTGGATCGAAGGTCAAACCAAAGATCTTGGAAACATAAAGATAGTTCACTTACCTCCCTTTGAGGGACAACGCGTAAGAGTTGTCTGCGCGCACTAGCGCGCATCCCGCAGATCTACGCAGTAATGGCAGTATGGCAGAAAGCCAGAAACCACGCAAAAATTCGGGCTTGCAATGGTGTGCAGCGCCGAATTGCTGTCATAAGCGAACACCAGGAACGGGGAAACCTTTCTTTCCCCCTTGAGGTAGGTATGCCTACGATATCGAAGTTGGAGCCAAGATCGGTATCGAAGTTGGAGCCAAGATTATGTTTTCTCCCAAACATAACACACAGCATCACACGTGAAAACCAAAATCGCCGCATCCACGACGTGTGACTGGCGTAAATTTAGTATAGAATCCGCATGCTTGTAAAAAGTCTCTGTTTGTTTGACCCAACCCTACACTAGCCGCCGTAAAACATTTTAACAAAATAAACAAAAACGAAGATGTCAGCGACTGACAGGTGGTCTCCCCCATGTATTTCGCATGTGTTTTAGGCCTATGGAAAACATAAGTACTTTCAAAGTTCCGGAGGACGAACGAAAGATCTAGTTTGGCTTTCACTGCTGTACGTAGGCTACGTAGCGCATTTCGTTCGATGTGTTCAAGTAAAACTAGTACGGAACACAGAAAGATCGAATGTGCGAGAGATCCAAAGATGGACGCATCCGCTGAATACTTCCTGCTAACTCAGCATTAATCATATCTGCGACCGACGAACCAGCAGAATCTATGTTGTGATATGGTTTTACAGAATGAAGTTCAGCCGGATGATTTTGTTCTCTCTGTGTGTGTGTGTGTGTGTGTGTGTGTGTGTGTGTGTGTCAGTGCAACGTGCCGCTAGCACATTTCAAGTCAACGTTATTTGTAAAGTTAAAAAAAAACACCACCGCCAACAAAACGACAAAAACAACACCAAAACCTGATGTCCGCGCCTGCCACGTGTGTTTACTGCTGTTTGTTTACACTGCATGCAATTGGTTTGCAGCAAACCTCTTTATTTTGAAGAAAAGAGTTCTGTACATACCTACAGATTTCCCCCCAACAGTATGTGAACTGGAAAAAGTGCCGATGAACGTACCTGCCGCCGTATGAGTGACAACTCTGTGTGTGTGTGTGTGTGTGTGTGTGTGTGTGTGTGTGTGTGTGTGTGTGTGTGTGTGTGTGTTGTGAATTTAGATGCAGGTAGACGCTAGCACAGTTTAAGTCACCGTGATTTGTAAAGTTGTCCGGAAAAAAACAACAAAAATTACGCTGTATCTGCGTCAGCCGCGTGTGTTTACTGTTTGTTTACACTGCATGCACACGTACCCCTTGAGGTCTTTTTTTTTTTTTTTAACAAGAAAGCGGGGAAAAAATGGTTGTTTTTCAACAGGAATACCAAAAGAAGTATTTCCCCGTTTATATTTGTCTGTTATTTGAACAATTCGGCGCAGAACACAATTGCAAGCCCGGCTTTTGTGATCGCTTTCCACTTTTCGCCATGCTATCACTATAGGGGCCAGATCTAGGATGCGCGCTAATGCGGGCAGACAACTCTTCGCGTTGTCCCGCTGTATGTCTCTCTTACGAGGGCAGGAGTGACGCGTCTTTCTGATTCCAAGGTCTTTGGTCAAACTGACCAAACAACGAGGGAGGTCAGATGCCATAAACTTTCAGACTTATATCCCTTGTCGATCTGCCCTGTATTTCAGACAGGTCAGGGGCAGAGAATCAGTGGGAACTTTCAGACACGCGATATGGAAAGTACTCGATCTTTGGTAACTTTAGAAGCGTCAGCGAATTTGGCTTCACTTTCGCCGAGTTATGGGTTCTGCAGCAGACAATTCGGCAGGAAACAAGCACTCGTTTATCTACAGGCCATAGCACAAAGTTTAGTCTACTAGTAGTCTGCTGTCCAACCGGCAAAGCAAAGTGCACCAGAATCACCGTCGGAACGAAAGTGGTTGTGAAGAGCTGGACCAGTTCGTTTTTGACTGCGGGCCGGGGTGGTGGTAACGGTCACCGATTTGTCGCCGGCTCGGTGGGAGGGGGAGGGGGGAGTTGGGGCGCTCTACTCAGTGTTATTGTGTAGACTGAATCCCTGTACAGTTCCGTCAAACAGAATCGCAAAAACACTAACAACCCTGTGATAATGTTCAAGTGACAAACTGAACAATGTACAAGCCTTGTGGCCTTATTCAAGTGATAAAAGTAATGTATGTATATAACAACGACAAAAAGAGAAGAAAAGAAGAAGAGGAGAAACAACGTGACCGGCAACAGGTGTATAGTCTATAAAAAGTAAATGTATGTTTTCCATAGACTACGCCACCTCTCTCTCTCTCTCTCTCACACACACACACACACACACACACACACACACACACACACACACACACACACACACACACACACACACACACACACACACACACACACACACACACACGGAGTACTCACACAGCGGTACATGTGTAATGTCCTGTAGATCCGTCATCACAGACACAGTCATATTCACACGGCTTGGTCCATTTCTCTCCCTGCTGGTATGTGTGGCCCTCGTACAGGCACCCGCCTTGACCAGCACATAATATAATATAATATAATATAATATAATATAATATAATATAATATAATATAATATAATATAATATAATATAATATAACGTAACTAGTCATCAAATAAATAGCATTCGTTTATCATTACAGGCACTGAACTAAAACAACAAAAACAAACAAACAAACCAAAAATCTACAACAAAACCATCTCTGTCCTTCTTTAATATTTGCATGCTTTCCCATGTTTTGCGTGTCTTTAAGGATGCTTTGACTTAGGTGGACAAAAGTTATTTGTCTTTAAAAATGCGCAAAAATCAGGGAATTTTGAGTGAAAAAGATGTCCAGTAAAGAACATAGAAAGTGGAAAAACGACTCAAAGCAAACATACATAAACTGATATGATTATTATGGTTTCCGCACAAAGGCTCGCCGACCTGTCTTAAACAACAGCAGCAGCAGCACAGCAGCAGCAAACTATCTCAAGTTTTGAAGAAACGGCATGTTTCAGAAAAAAAATGGACGAAACTGCTCTGTCATGAATCATTTCAATTTGTTTTCCAAATTCTATCGCTATTGTGCAAATGAAGAGAGAAAGGTTATTGACAAGTGAGCAAAGAGGTCTATAGGAGAAACCAAACTTATCTTTTTCTTTTTCAGCCTTTACGTTAACTGTTGAATAGAATATTATACCGGAATTCTTTTTTCACAACTACATATGAATGTGATTAATAGACTGATACTAATTAACCCAACAACGTCAAGAAATCAAAGAACAATACAAAACAAAACAAAACAAAACAAAAACAACTACTGCTACTAAAAATACCACTACTACCAATCCCCCTCCCCCCCTTCTCCTACAAAATCAGCAGCAGCAACAACAAAACAGACTTAAAGTTGCAGTGTTCTTGTTTCACATACCTGCGATTCTCTCTTTTTTTTAAAACTAATGTGATACATGAACTGAAGCGAATAAAACCCAGCAACAATAAGACCCCCCCCCCCAAATAAAAAACAAACAACAACAACAACAACAACAAAGAAACAAAAAACAAACAAACAAAATAAATAAAGAATAAATAAATACAATAAAATAAAATAAAAATAAATAAATGAATAAAATTAAAAATACAACCTGTATATATAAAACCAAACAACAACACACACTGGCACACACACACACACACACACACACACACACACACACACACACACACACACACACACACACACACACACAACAACAACAACAACAACAACAACAACAACATTATCAGCAACAACCACCATAGCAACAACAAAACGAACAACAACAAAAAACATACAAAGCGCTGAAGTACGTTTTGCATCACTTACCTGAGATTCGATTGACCGCAACGGTCAGCAGTAGGCAAAGAGCAAGTGCTGTCCCCATGTTGTCCTTTCTCCCTAGATGCACAATTCATGCGCGTGCCACTTCCAGCTATATTTATAAAACACATGGCCAGACTGAGTTCCGGTGCCGTTATCTATCGTAAGATTGAAGGCTGAGGGGTATTTCGATTTTGTCGGGACTTTGGGTGTACGACTCAGCTCTCCTCTTGCAAATCTGAGAGTAGTTATTTTGATAAGAACGCCGTCTACAGACAAACTTGACGACTCACGTTTTTACGTATCACATGCAGTTTTCATTGTTACTGACCTTTTAAAATAAAATGCTTTCATACACAGATGTGTATACCACCTATAACTGACTCCACACAAAGGATTCGAATGTCCCAGCAATGTCTGATTCGTGACGACACTCAACCACTTGTTCGTGCCAGAGTTTCACCATGGTATCAGTCTTGCAGGGACTTGCCCCGCCTTTTCTGTCACCTTTGATCTTAAGGTTCTGTGGGCTTCCATGTGCATAAAGTAGTGGGTTCAAAGACCCAAGACCTTTGACCGACATAAACGCAAATCTACCAAGCTAGCGATGCGTGCTTACTCATCGAGGGCCTGTGCATTATGGTGTTCATTCACACAAAAGGCAAATTCGAATGACTGCTCATCCATCGGGTGGGCTGGTGGGAGTTTTGGGGGTTTGAATATTTGTCAAACATTGAATGCGACCTCAACAACACGACCTCTGAAAGACAAAAAAATAGCTCTGGAGAATATGACTGCCCATTTTATCTCAAAGTAAAAAGCCGTCCGGCGAGGTGGTTTAGCAGATAGCCATCATTACATCCGTCCACACACACACACACACACGTCAACTCCCGCCAAAAAGAACGCAGCAGCAAAGTGTGCACGTAAGGTGTCTATGACGCAGATTTCGTTACGTCACTGTGTGCGTGAAAGTAAGTATTGTGTGGAGAAACGTCACAGTCTTGTTTTGTATCACTGAAACTTGCTGCTGCGCGTAGCAAAATCTGCCCCGTCTCATAAAGTTGTTTCTCTATAGAGAAACAACTTAAAAAGAAAAAAAGTCTGACACTGTCGGGGTTCGAACCCGATCACAACTTTATCATAATAACCTAATCCATAAGCATAATCCATATTTCTTGAAAATAAACGTAGATAGTCATAATAATCGGTCCACCTCCACCACCTCCACCCGCAAAAGTACAAACCATGGATGAAAAGCAAACAAAATTATTTCTAAACCGTTTTGTCTGCTGGTGGCTAAGAATCATATGAAAATAGATCGTCCTCGCAAGAGAACTGGTGGATCATTTTCAGATAAGCGTCTAGAACAGCAGTAAAGCACGTGATGTGTAAGTAGCAGTATAGCTGCAATGCAACAGACGACACGTTTTGGAACATACTGGCGGAGGGGGGGGGGGAAGGGGGGGGGGGCTGGTGGAGATATGAAGCGTCAGGCTGGCTCAGTGACTGAGGATCGGAATCAAGCTCGGAAGATTGCGGGTTCGAAACCCAGCAGGGAATATAATTGTAAAGACTTTTTTTTTTGCCCCTTGTGCCCCCGTCTTTGAAATCGGGTAGAAAACGGAAGACGTTGAATCTAACACCCATCCACCTACGCTAAAGAGGTGAAATACTAGTATCTGCCGAAAATAATTGTAAGATAATAAAAGAAATAATCAAATCCCGAAAAAGGCCGACGTTGGTAGACATATATTGATAGATGGGCGAATGCGTCCACAAAAAGGGCCCGACGTGCCTTTTTCTCATAATCCTTAGGCACACACGGATCTTTCACCAAGGATTTGCCAATTCGTTAACTCTTGACCTGCGAAATGGAGAGTCAAACACTGGCTGGACCAAAATAAACTCGATAAAGTCCCAGGATGAGCAGCTTGAGCACACTGGAAGAGGGGACACCTCAAAGAACTGCAATTAATTCAAATTCCAAAGTAACAGCGATTCAATACACACCTGGAGAACACACAATTAGCAGTTATTTTCGCCATCACGTTTTCCGGTGCTAGCTAGCTCAGAGACGTGCAATGGACATCATAATCGTGTTTGCGGATTTCTTTGGTGACGGGCACACAAAAATTTGGACCTTAGGCAGATTGACTTACATCCTCAGTCAAGATATCCGCCAACGTCCTTAAGAATACTGACGCCTCACTCGACTTCCCGGTGTGTCGGGATAGTTTTGAGGGTTTTACTCTGTTTACTATTGCCCATTCTTCACGTCAGCCGCCCACGACAAGCTCTTTCAAGTAAGTCGCTACCAAGTAAGTTTGAGATTGTGCATCACTGGCCATAGTTAAAAAATATGAAAAATTATGTCTGCATGGGTTTAAATTTGGCTTAGTGGGAGTGGTGTGATGACAGATACCACGAAAACAAACCAGGACGATCTGTGAGCATAAAAATAGTAGTATCATCCCCTTCAACTCATTTTCTACCAAGTAAGTTTGGGATTGTGCAGTGTGCACCAGTGGCCTTACTAAAAAAAAAAAAAAATCATATTTAATGTATAAATTTTAAATGTGGCTTTGTGGGAGCGTTGCACTTTGATTATAATCGTATTGACTGCAGTGAGAGCCGTCACTAGAAAGAACTTGAAAATCTTTCCTGATATTCACATACGGGGCCAAAACAATAGAAGAGTCCAAAACGTGGGAGACTCGTGCGCGGTACGAAATGTGCTATAATAATGTGCTTTAATCGTGCAGGAAAATGTAAGCTACAGTTAGAGCTGTATGCAAAGGCTCTAGAGTATTCTATGACAGTTTCAGTCTCGGTCTGTCTACTGTGTTTGTGTCTAGTTTGCGCTTCCGATAATTTCTACTGATGCGGGTGATATATCCTTTGTTATTCTCGATATCAGTTCGTAATTATTTGGGGAGCTTTCACACGTGTACCTGGTTTGAAAGCTTTTTACACGTGTACCTGGTTTAGGAGCTTTTACACGTGCACCTGTTTTAGGAGCTTTTACACCTAAACCTAAAAGTTTTTACACGTGTACCTGTTTTGGAAGCTGGTTTCGGAGCTTTTACACGTGTACCTGGTTTGGGAGCTTTAACACATGTACCTGGTTTCGGAGCTTTAACACATGTACCTGGTTTCGGAGCTTTTACACGTGTACCTGGTTTGGCAGCTTCAGTTCACACGTGTACCTGGTCAGTTTGGAAGATTTCACACGTGTACCTGTTTTGGGAGCTTTTACACGTGTACCTGTTTTGGGAGCTTTTACACGTGTACCTGTTTCTCAGTGAACGCTACTAAATAACGATAAATAAGAGCGATAGAAATGTACCTGCACGTACGAGTACTGACACATCTGCTTACACAATTCTGATTCTATGGTCTCACTGCTTCTATTTTCTGCCCTCGAAAGAAAACCTAAATAAATAATGTCTACGTTCTCACGACCTTCAAGAATACCTACACGCCCTGGCCTTGAAAAATCAGTAGAGAAAAATCCATGACCTTGAGGTCCTCATTGTAACAGGAAACAACCACATGTAATGCATAAAACTACATTCACATTAAAAAGTTAGCGATCCATATCAGGTTTTGTATTTTGGGAAAACCAGGTGTCACGATTCCTTCTGATGCTTTCGTACGGGTTAGCAGGTGCTTGATTATTTCAGTCTGACATTCCCAAAGCAAGCACGTGCAACACAAAGAACAGCCTTTTTTTTATTTTTTGGTCGCATTTCAATGATAAAATGCGCGAATGGGTGTAATCAGCAGCTCCCAACATGTCCACCAGAAAGTGTTTCGAACAAATGTAACTACACAACATGATAATGTACAAAATAAAATAGATTTCACGGTGCAGCAAAAACAGTTCAGAGCTGAGCCCGACAAAACAGTCACCTGTTCTCTAGTGCGCAGGCCACCTCAATTTTGGGTCGGTTTACTAGGGGTGACTTCTGAACTGACAGGCTCTGCCAACGGAGAATGAGAGGTAGACAGTACTCCATTCAACATCCTTCTGTTTGGGTACGTACAGCGGTTGGTCTTTTAGCTAATAGACGCCTCCACTCCTGTCAATCAAAAAAAAAAAAAAAAAAAAAAAAAGGCGAGTCCCAATCGCGTGCCCTGGCATAATGAGCACAACACATAGCATGGTCTGGCAAACTTTCTTGCCAGACAATACAAAGAAGGAAGCGCATGCAGTTTGATATGACTGAAACGTGTAAGTCCATTGACGTCATTTGAGAAAAAAGGCCATTACGTCACTCGCTTTCATCTTGAAATCACCCCTTTTCCAGAAATTGGCGTCATGGACGTACTGTGTTTTGACAATACACGGCAGAGCACGTAAAGGGGCGGGGCTTTCGCCTCGGAGGTTGCCGAGTGGAGTCGCCTATTCGAAACGAAGAAATGTCAGACAGGTAAGTACCCCCTCTCCAGCATTCTCGACGGAATCAAACAAACGACACGAAAAGTCAAACATCAAAACCAAAAAGAAATACGAATCAACGGCAACTAAATCAACGGCAATTAAATTCACAACAAACTTGAGGGACAACTGTCCTGTTTATAGGTTGAACTTACACCCCAGGGTCACGTACAAATATAAAACCAGTATGTTGATGGTCTCATTTTGAAAGTTCAGATGCTCTGCAAATAAAAAGTGTACCTTCAAAGTTACCCAAAATAAATTTTTAGCTAAAATTAACTTCACCTCTGACATTGTCAGGGTGCCTACGTTAATCGTGCAGTTACCGAATATGGCAAACTTCCGGTGACGGGCAGATAAGCTAGACTCTTATCATGTGACCTTTAAGAGTAAATGGGTCCGGTTCAGACTGTACACGGATCGTGACCACGTGTTCACGTGATTTGTGTCTGCATAATTTATACGCGTAGTTAAAACGACAACAAACAAACATACAAACAATGCAGCAGCAGCAACAACAACAACAACAACAACAACAACAACAACAACAAACACTGAATCCGAAGCTGCTGCGAACCGAAAGAAAAGGAGAACAGTCTACTGTTCAGTCCGAAAAATCACGTGCTCTCTGATGCACAGCGGTACGGGTTACGGACAGACGCAGACTACCTCAGGATTGAGGTAGACTTTCCGGGTTGAAGCATGAACTGGAGAAAGTAAAGGAGGAAGGAGAGAAGTGTGTGAAAATAGGGAAAACGTGTACCTGTAGCATAAGTGTAGTTCGTGTACCAGGCCCTTATCGAAAACCCAAACTTCTGTAGTGTATCGTCTCGCTCTGATCCAATCTTATTTCGAGTACAGCTGAAGCCTTTTATTCAGTTGTTTTGTATTTATTTATTTATTTATTTATTTGGTGGAAGTCGTAGCTCTTTTCACCTTCATGGGGGAGCCGGGATAACCGAATGGTAGAGCGTTGGACTCTCAATGATCGGGTCGTGAGATCGAATCCCAGCTCAGGCCAAATGTTTGTGCTGGCCCTTTTCCTCGTTGTCCCGTCTTTAATATCACCCTTACTGACGTGGTGGTAAAGGACGTTAAACTCCCAAACACCCACCCAACACCCACCAACACCCATTCAC